>JACGDI010004975.1:1293676-1391816 GCA_014898725.1 Jacaranda copaia | reverse complement strand
TATCATCTCAATCCACCGGACTTCCGGACCATCAAGCTCTTTGCAGCATCAATTTCCAAAAATCGTTGCCTTCAAGTTAATTATATAACATTCAATCAAATTTAAAAATAATTTGGAAATGAGGGAAATTACAAAAGAAAGAAAGAAAGAAATTGCTGAAAAATTTATAATTGAAGAGTCACGGTATAAAACGGCGTCGTAATAACATGCGTCGACATTTTATCTCACTTCTGCTGAGCACGTCCAGACTCCACCACGTCACTGTAACAGACATTGTTAAAAACTCCGAATCTAACAAAAGTTCAACTAACGAAAGAGTTCCTTATTTATGTCATCTCCTCCTCCCTTCTTCTTCTCTGTTACACCCTCTTTGCATCATCTTTCTTGATTTCAAACAAATCTATCGTCATCACAATACGCAGCCATTATGGGAGATTCATGTGTAAGTGTACATATATATATATATATCTTGTTATTTGTTCCAAGAATCTCTCTTCTATCTGCTCTGCTGGTTTTTTGAAGTTTTGATGCAAACCAATGTTATAGATTCTCAAATCTCGGACAATTGTGACTGTTTGCCATCGATTGCAGGCTTAAAGCACATATCCCACACACGCAGAAGGATTCTGTTCTGGGGTTTTCTTGCTTGTTCTTTTTTCTTTTCATGTTTTTGGTGTAAAGATTCCTTTTCTGGATTACCACGGTTATCTTATCTTAATTAGTAGATAAATAAAATCGAAGAAAGATGAGACCAAGGCCTAAAGATGCTTCTTCAAAGCCAAATTTACTTGGTGCTGCCAGTGGTGAGATAGGCAATCAAGAGAATAGTGGTGGCAAAGGGAACACTGTTTTGAAGGATAAGAATGCGGTTATGGTGGCTAAGAGGTCATCTTATGTGATATTTGCACTGTTTGTGCTGGTCATTTATGGGGCTTGGGGTGTGTATCATTATCAATTTGAGAATCTGCCTGCACCGCTGACCATCCAGCAGGTGGGAAAAAGGGGTTTCTCTGAGCATGAGGCTATGAAGCATGTTGAGGCATTGGCTCGATTGGGCCCTCATCCTGTTGGTTCTGATGCTCTGGAGAGTGCTCTAAAGGTAATTTTTGGTGATTTGAATTATGACTTCTGAATATTCTGCTGGCATCAGTTTGCTTTTCATTGTTGATACTGTTGGGGATTCTGCTATGCTTATATGTTGTGAAGTAGATGGTGTATAGTAGAAAATTCATTTTAGTTCCACCTTAGTTGTCTGTTCGGGCTTTTGAACATACTTAAATGCAAATATTTTTGTAACATGATTTAATCTGGTTCATCTGTCGGTCATTTACTTTCAGTTTAGTGTGTGTTATCCTAATTTCCTCGTTCCTGATATGTATAAAATAAGACACCCTTTTGATAAGGAGCTGCAGTGACATTCTTTGGATTTAATTTATAATATTGATTTCCTTATCCTCTTTTTTGTTGCAGTATGTTGCAGAGGCATCAGAAACTATAAAGAGAACAGCTCATTGGGAGGTTAATGTTGAAGTAGATTTATTCCATGTGAAATCTGGTGCTAACAATCTGGTTGGTGGCCATTTCAAAGGGAAAACCCTTGTTTATTCGGATTTGAGTCACATTATATTAAGAATCATGCCCAAGTATGCATCTGAAGCAGCAGAAAATGCAATTCTGGTTTCCTCTCACATTGACACCGTATTTGCCGCGTATGTTTGCAATATGATTTAAACTTATATTATGTTAGAAATCAATCTAGTTTTTTTTCTAGATTTTCTTTCTATGTTTTATCATATTTTCTTCTTTCCTTTTCCAATCAATAGCCTTTCATCTAAGTTTACTCAACTTTAGAAAAAGTTTAGGGAAACTAGTAACTTATTGAGCTCATATATAGAGCAAATCTTTCTGGTATTGCTTGGAATTTGGCTTTCCTTTGTAACTTTTTAGTGTACCACACTTGAAGAATTCAATACGACCAAATATATATATACATATATTTTTATATATATATGGATATGTATTTATATGTCACAGGATCTAAATATAATCAGCAGCAGGAAAAGAAGGTAACAGTTTCAAGCCAATTATTTTGTTGCTTCATCAGTGTGCATCTTGCTTAGAATGCATACTTACATGAATATAAAAGAATCATTGTGCTGTTCACAATTAAGTAGCATTCAATCAACTCTTCAACTGATTCCAATTTTTCCCACTTTTGTTTATTTCCCAATCTTGCCATTTACTCAGACAAGAAAATGAATTATGGGCCAAACTTAGTCATTATATTTATTAGTGCGTAAATATGTTTAGAACATTCTAGAAGTTAGCTGCTGTTTTTATTTCATGAAAATGTCAGATTTAAGGGACATCTGGGACATAAAAAATTCTCAGTTTCATCCAGCACCTGCAAGCGCATCAACTGCCAAAATCCCCGTTCTAATAATTCTCAGAAAAAATATTTTATGAGGAATACAGTATTTAAAATAGTGCTCGTCTGCTCATTCTTAGTTTTTGCTGGTGGATTAAGCACACATCCATCATGTATTTTCTAAACTCTGTACAGAGTCAGGATGGTGTTAGCAGAATTTCAAATATCAACTTCTTGTTTTGGCTATTTCCAGTGAAGGAGCTGGTGATTGCAGTTCATGTGTGGCCGTTATGCTGGAGCTTGCTCGAGGAGTTTCTCAGTGGGCTCATGGATTTAAGAATTCCGTTATATTTCTATTTAATACAGGAGAGGAGGAAGGTTTGAATGGTGCTCACAGCTTTATTACTCAGGTTTGCAGATATGAAGATTCCTTCTCAAGCAGATTTTTGGTTTATATGTAAATAAATTTCAGTGTGCTCTAATATTGACATTGTCTTTTTCTAAAATAAGGTAATATTTACATTGTCATTCACTATAATCTTTTCAATACTGGTGCGACAGCTATAGTATTTGATATGTTACCATGAAGGTAGCATCTTCTCCTATTGTACTTCTCTGTATGCCTAATGAGCATGTCTATTCTCCTCTTATAGAAGGTTGTCAATCTAGTTTTCTATTAGATTCTGCTCTACTGTTAATTCTTAGAGATGCATACTTCACTAGGCAGTTTGTACCTGGGGGCCTCTGATTTCCACTGTCATCTATATTAAGCAAAGTATTTGATTAGTCTGCTAATTTTTCTTCTTCTTCTTCTAGATTCTGAAACATTGATGCTTAAAGAAACTTGCTTGTATTCTCATATTGCTAGTTTTAGCTTTTCTACTTGTATGTAAATTTGTTGGCATGTGTATGCGGCGGGCAGCCTTAAGAAACACTACTTGTTTAGATATCTAAAATGATTCCAATATGTAATTGCTGCAGCATCCTTGGAGTGATACAGTGCGAATGGCTGTTGATTTGGAAGCCATGGGTATAGGAGGCAAATCTGGTGTTTTCCAGGTCTGATTTCGATAAGGAATATGATTTATTGTTTTCTTATTGGCTCTGTAGCTCACTGCATTTATATATATCTAGACACATGCCTCTACACTCACCTGCGCATATTCGTAACACATATGTACATACAACATAAGGGATAAAATTTTGAAAACTGCTTCTAGTGTTAATGTGGCAGAATATGCTTGTTGAGCCAGCTATTAAGAAAGAATGAATGAAATATGTTTTTTCTTTTAGGATAAATTACCAAACCCCCCTGATGTTTGGACTGTAAAAAATCCTTGAAACTTTTGAAACGAAAAGTACCTTGACCCCAACGATTGGCAGTTAAAATGGATGGAAAATATGGAAAGTCCAAAATAATCCCTAACTGAGAAATAATAAAAGAACCAATAAAAACCAAAAAAATGAGATGACACAAAAGCCGCACTATAAAAAAGTATATTGAAAAATATTTTTGTATATGCATATATATAATCATGTACAATATAACATACATATATATAATCATGCATAATATAACATATATACATAAATACACTCATATATGTATAAACTTAACATATACACATGTGCCCACCCCCCAGTCCAACCCCCAGGCCTCCATGGGGCCAAATCTGGCTAGGCGGCCAAGGGTCAGTTTGGTCATGGCTGATGTGTGGTCAAGTTGGGGGAGTGGGGTGGGAAGGGAAGGGAAGGGAAGGGGAGGGGAGGGATGAAAATATTTTTTCTTTAATTTTTATTCATTTATTTTTTATTGAATATATAAATTCAGTTTTGGATCATCTAATTAATCTTATTACTATAAAGTTCTATTGAAAAATTAATTTGTTGGACTGAATCTGATTAATTGAACCTCAAATTAGGTCCAAAGTTGAACTCGTTGGACCTTAATTATTTTAGGTATAAGTCTACAAACTGAATTGGAAATTTTATGTGTATTTTGAAATTGAAAAAGAGATGGGGACCAATCAAAAAGAGAGGAAAGGTGCCAGCACATCGGATATGTGATGTTGAATATATAACTTAAAATTATTAAAATAATATCATCTAAAAAGATAGGTCTAGGGTTTTAATTTTTTACTTATTTTTTTAATTAATAAATAAATTCAGCTAAATTTAATTAAATTATTGTAGATATCTTTATTATTTTAACATTATTGTGTATGTAATATAAAATTATTCAAAATATATTATGTAAGATGGTAGGTTTAGATTTTTGTTTTTAATTTTTAATTTTTAATTTTTTACTTATTGTATTTCTAAGTTAAATAAATTCCACTAAATTCAGTTAAATTATTAGATATGTTTATTATTCTCACATTATTGAGTAATTAAATTATCAAAATTATATTCTGTAACTTTTTTTCTTTTTTGCTTTTTATATTTAAAGTTAGAAATTTAAAAATTGTTCAATATTTATAAAATTTGATAACAATTGAAATAAATTTAAATTTAGTAAGCGTAATTTAAACAACGTTAAAATTAGACCCCTATGGTATGAAGATATTACAAATTGGTTCAGGGGCATTTTTGTCTCATTGCATTTGATGAAAGTACATTTAGGACAAATTTAGGTTTCTACCAAAACTTGGGGATGATGTCAACAAAATCAACAACTACAAGTAATGTATACAAACTATAGGCTAGTTTAGTTGGGATGATAAGGTGGGATACAATGTTTTTATCCCATCTTATCATTCATTTGGTTGAAATGATAATAAACACTTAGACCTACATGAATACTGAAACTCCGTGTTTATTTGTGCAACTTCCATGATAAATTAACTTGCCACCTCCCATGGGTTTATTATCATGCCAACCAAATTATACCACAATGATAAAAAATCACACAAGTTATCATATGATAAATAATTATGAGATAACCTAAAAATTCAACCAAACTAGCCCATATAAGTAATTTGTAAACCTCGGGGGCTTGGTAATTATGTAAGTATGTAACTTTCTAGGTTTTCTATAAATAGTCCGAACCTTAGGGAGTCTATGCAATTAACTGTTTCCTTGTTGAATGGCATTGACTAAATCCACAGCTTGCTGAAATATTTGTTTCTTACTTGCCTATTTCTAATCTCTTCCTGCTTTAGTTATGGTTTATCAAATTCTCATTTTCTCTCCCTTTTTCTCTTTTATTAACTTGTGATCATGGCATCTAGAGAACTCTATCATGCTATTTCTGTGGCAGTACTGATTTTAATTGCTTAGCAGATCACATTATAATGAATTTTGTCCTCTTCCTAGTTGACTTTTTGAATCTTGTTTGTTCAACAGGCTGGTCCTCAGCCTTGGCCCATTGAGAACTTTGCCATGGTAGCAAAATATCCATCTGCTCAAATAGTTGCTCAGGTTTGTTGGGGTAGAAATACAAAAGAAGATTTATCTAAATTGGTCTGCATAACCTAAATTATACTTTCTCCTGTGAACTGGGACTCACACTCATGATTCATATGCTCAGGATATTTTCTTGTCTGGAGTGATAAAATCTGCAACTGACTTTCAAGTGTACAAAGAGCTTGCAGGACTTTCAGGGCTTGACTTTGCATATGCAGATAATACTGCCGTGTACCATACCAAGGTAAGGTAGCTTGAGGAACTGAACTACAACTATGTTTATTTAAGTTTCTTAGAAATGTCAAACTACTCCATTCTTGCTGTGAAGGAAACTTGGGAGTTATTTTGATTGCAATGTGAACTTATCAAACATAATAACTTTTTGGTGCAGAATGATAAGTTAGAGCTTCTGAAACCTGGTTCCCTCCAACATCTTGGAGAAAATATGCTCGCTTTCTTACTTCATTCAGCAGCTTCCTCCCACCTTCCTAAAGGCAAGGCCACAGAATCAGACATGGAATCCAGCCAGGACAAAGCCATATATTTTGATATTTTGGTATCTTGACAAGCTCCTTTAATATTTTTTTCAATTTTTACTTTTTTTTTATTTGTTCATTTTGTTGTGTATTTGCTTGTTTCCATTATTATTATCTTATAAGTATGTGATTCCTAACCTCAGGGAACATACATGGTCACATTTCGTCAGCGCATTGCCAATATGCTTTACAATTCAGTAATATTGCAATCCATTATGATATGGACTATGTCGACATGGATGGGTGGTTATTCGGCAGCTGTATCATTGGCCTTAGCATGCTTGAGTGTCATACTCATGTGGATATGCTCCATTAGTTTTTCCTCAGTTGTGGCTTTCATTCTTCCCCTCATATCTTCTTCACCAGTGCCATTTGTCTCTAGCCCCTGGCTGGTAGTTGGTCTTTTTGGTGGACCTGCTCTTCTTGGGGCATTTACTGGTCAACACCTGGGTTATCTTCTCCTTGAATCATATTTGTCTCATACATTTGCTAAAAGAAAGAGAAATCTACCAGATAGCTTGCAAGCCACTGTAGCTAAGTTAGATGCTGAAAGATGGCTCTTTAAGGCTGGTTTACTGCAATCGCTCGTTCTTCTGATTGTTGGAAATTACTATAGGATTGGTTCTTCATACTTAGCTCTTGCTTGGTTGGTCTCACCTGCATTTGCGTGTAAGTTAACTCACTGCCTGATTTCTATATTAATGCCCATGTAAAATATAAGACTAATGGGCAATGTCTCAAAATCAATAAAGTAAATATGGATTTAACGAGGATTCTATGAATAGTGAATCTCTTTAGTGGCCCATAAGCATAGTAGTTTCCTTTTTTAGCACAACCTTTGACTTCTAATGATTTATTTATTGTTTCCCCCCTACTAAATCTCTTTTTCTGGAATATTTAGATGGTTTGCTTGAAGCAACTCTATCACCAGCAAGGCTGCCGAAGCCGCTCAAAACTGTGACCTTGCTAATTGGCTCATTTGTGCCCTTTCTGCTTTCTTCTGGCATGATTATTAGGCTGTCAGCTACTATAATTGGAACTGCCGTTCGCTTTGTAAGGTAATAGTTCTGAAAATTTGCTCAAAAAGTGGATTGCATTATTTATAGAACTAAGTTTCAATTGCTGTTCTTCTTTCTTGTTTGCTCCTGTCTTCTTTCCTTCTTTCCAGTGTTGTGATCAGTTGTAATAGTGAGACTTGAATAATCAGTGACCTCATGGGAGTTTGTAATAGATTGGTAATCTGAAATGCATTTATGAGGGTTGTGGTTTGAGGAATCTTTAATGACGTTTGTATGATAAAGTGCCTAAGAGTAGTCATTTGGACTGAACTCACTTTGCTATTCTGAAAGCCCTTTTTAACTGTTTTTCTTTTTCTTTTTTTATGCATGCACAATTATCCTTACACCTGGTTTGTTTATGCTTTCAAATTCAATTTTCATTTTCAACATTTTTAAAATTTGAAAAGTTAGTTAGAGAGGTGGTTGAAAATAAGTTTGTATTTGGATAGTATGTTGAAAAAGTAATGATTATATAGGGTTTAGTAGGTTGTAGGTGGAGAGAGATAATAATAATGAAGAAGAGTGAGAAGATATATAGGTGATTGGGAGAAGATATATAGGTTATTGGAAAATGTGTTTTAAAATGAAAATGAGTTGGAGTATAGGTGGAAATGATGATCAGTTGTTGATAATTCATTTCTAAATAGTGAAAATGAATTTGAAAACATAAGCAAACAGCAAACCAGCCCTTAGTTTCTGATGCTGTTTTTGTTCCTCTATTATACTCTTTCCTTGGGTTAGATTGGTATACTCTGCTTGTGCTTAAGAAAAAGGACGTCGCCTGTGCTATCTCAGATATCTGTTTCTAGAATTTGATTTCTTGTTAATGGATACTTTATAGATTTCTTTACCTCTCTGTGAGGGCTCTGCTAGACTTGACTTCTTGTGCACGAAATTTGCATTTAGTCATATGTAGTTTCTAAAATATATACTGCCCGTGAACTCAATTAGTTCATTGACAATTAAGACAGTCACATATGATGTTGATTATCTGATGATGTCTTTATTCATACTTCAGAGTTTCTTTTGTGTTAGTTACTTCATAACTATAGGTGCTGGCGCACTCAGATATATATGTATTGTTTGTATGTATATATAGTTGCTATTTCACGTTATGCTAGCATAGCTATATTGCTTCTGCAGACACTTTTGTAGGTAGTTTTCCTACATGCTTATTACACCCAAAGACTTGTTAGTTTCAGTTTATTATATCACCAACTCTGAGGGTACCTTTCATAATATCCATGATTTTCATGCCAAATTCTAGTTCTTCGGAAAATAATTATGTATTTAATCTTCAAGAAATTTAGATTTACTAATAATATTCATGCTTTCTGTGCAGGAACCCCGGAACCAACCCTGAATGGATGGGAAATATAGTAGTTGCTATATTCATTGCTGCTATTGTATGTTTGACATTGGTGTATCTACTATCATATATTCACATCTCAGGTGCTCCATATATCACTATTTTCTTTTGTCTTGCTCTTACTGCCGCAACAATATTTTTAGTGACATTCAATTTTGCTCTTATTGAGGTGATATCTGTTTGATTTTGAAAACACCTAAAAAAATTCAACCTTGAGATTAAAAAACTTGAACCAACCTGGTAGTAGATGCAGGTCTAGATTTTATATTGCCTGGTTTTTAGCTTCTTGCTATTTTTTCTGAAGAAAGAGCCTGGTAATTTGTTGATATGATGATCATTTATTTCTGGGCAACATAGGTTATTTCTCATCCATTATTGTATTCCATCTTTCAAATATGAAATGATGTGCAGTGCCATATGACCTATTCTATAAATAGGTAGATGGTTACTATCATGAACAGCAATCTTACAGCCATTCACTCCGGATGACAATGTAACTATAAGAGAGGAGTGCATCGTAAAAAAAATAATGGAATTGCATGGAATTTTTCTTTTAAAATTCAATTCAAGAATGGATTGATCCTTGCTGTATTGGATTTCCGTTACTTATCCAATCTATGTAGATATACAAAATATGGAAGAACAATTAAGGTAGAACTGAAATTAGGTGAAACTGGAAAAAAGAAAAACAGCCTTTTAGCACACTAATTTTCTCTTGTTCCTGAGGTTTGATTTGTAATCAAGAAAAGTTTTTAATTTTTTTCTTAGGATATGATTATTGTTCAATCAAAGTACACTGCAAATCTTTCTTAAAAATAGTTTCTTGGTTTCAAAATCTGGCAGACAAACATTGTGAGATTACTCCTTGATCATTTCTTCAGTTATTTTAAATGTTAACATTTTTCTGTATAGTTGATTAGTGCATGGTAGGATAGGGTGCAATAGAATACAGGAGAATTTTCACTTGAATTCAATAAATTAGACCGACATTTATCCTTTCTGACACTCAAACTGGACATAAGCCATACTGGTCCATTTACTTTTTATTATGATGCTTTCGAGACTGCATTGCTACTTTGAATTTCAAAATTACCACTAAACTTTTTTTCTATTTCCTTTTTCTGTAGGTGAGAAAGTGCCAATAATAATTGCTACAGGAATCCTGTTTGCAACCTCACTTGGTGCAGTTTACAGTGGTGTTGTTCCACCATTTACAGAAGATACTGCTAGAGCCATAAATGTGCGAAACCAGTGTTCTTGTATATCAATATGCTCTATTTGGTGTGCCATTTGTCTAGTATTATTACTGGGATAAATATGCATTAATCATATTCCTCATACTTTGTGAATCCGACACAATATTCTGGTATCTGCCTAAGTCATGCTTAGATATGATTTTACTTCTCCACAGTTTTATAAAGATGGTATTTGGGATTGAGGTTAGAATTGAATCCTTGCATTGGATTGTGTTATTTTATCTCATCCCTTGGCCAGCGTGATTCTGCTTATGGTGACTCATCTTGTCCCCAAGTGTCCGAAATTCTTCGACTAGATGCATGTCAGAAAACTGAAGCATATCTTTTTCTTATTCCTATATTGACATTGTACCCTCTTTGTTTCTCCATGGCACATATACTAAAACCTTCATGAGTAGGAGGTTTAAGGTTATATGCAAAACATCCCAAGTTTAGTTTTCATTACTATTGAATTATCGTACCAAAGTATTCGGGATATCAGTTATTTTACAGATGCAAACATTGTACTTATTGAACTCAACTTTTCAATAAGCCAGTTTCAAAGTTTCTTTTCATATTTCTCATTTAGAGCTCCACTTTCAATTTAAACCACATGAAAAGCTTTTATCTATGGTTGTTTTGTTGCGTAAATACTCACTGAGTAAATGGGATTCTGTGATGAAGCCATCTCATGACAATAGAAATCATAGAAAACATTTTCTTCTGGTGTCCAGATCGTGCATGTTGTGGATGCAACGGGAATGAGCAGAGAAAAGCTCGAACCAGTCTCGTATATATCTCTGTTTTCAACGACTCCTGGAAACTTGATTAAGGAGGCTGACCATATTGGGGAAGAATTTGTTTGTGGTAGGGACAGATATTTGGACTTTGTTACTTTTTCTGTCAACTACAGTTGTTGGACGGACAAGAATGCCGAAATGGGCTGGCTCAAGTCTGATATTCCTGCAATCCTTGTGGAGAAGGATTCAAAAGGAGAGAGCCGAGAGACGCAAATTTCAATCAACACCAGAGTTTCTACTCGCTGGTCTCTTGGAATCAATACCAGAGAAATTGAAGACTTCCAGTTGAAAGGTATATCATCAAATTCTCGTGAATATTTATTCTTTAGTTGTTGCTTTTTCTTTCTTATCTTTAAAATTACAAATAAACATGACACACTATGAATTGCTCATCAATAGTTGTGTCACAATAATTCATGTTTTAATTGCGGAACACTCGGTTCTCAGACTCTGGTTTGTGATGCTGAGTGACTTGTGATCCAATTCTAGTGGTATAAGTCTCTCACATGATATAGAAGGTCAGGAGTTCGATCACTAACAGACCCCTAATGCACATGTGTTTTAAAAAAAAAAAAATTGGATTTGTGACATGATCAAGCATCTTTTTTCTATGACGAAATATTTTAGGTGATTATGTGCATGTATATACACACACATATGTATATTCAAATCAACCTTTACTAGGGGAGCAAGAGAGCTGCTACGAATAATGCGGCCGTGCTAAGAAGAAGCAAGTTCCAAACTCTTATACAAATGTTTGAATCAAAGGAATTAGTAAGAAAAAGGAAAAAGAAAGAAAGAAAAATGCTAATGTGCAGAAACTAAAACATAAATTTACACCATTTGAAGAATGAAAAATGTTTTTGTCAGCTTTTTCCTCATTACAAATCCAAGGCCCAATCATAGGGTTACAGAATTTGCTAGTTTTTTTTTTTTTATTGAAAATGTGAAAAATAGAGGTGCATAATTGAACTCTCGCATCCACATCTATCTTGTTCATAAGGTTCACAAGTTTGTATCATATTTTGGACAAATTGTCTCCCATTGTTTATCCTAATTGCTATATCACTCAACCACAATATAGCTTCTTCATCCATTTCTCATTAGCAACACTTATTTCCATCCACAGACGCAGACAGTTTTGAGGAGTTGATTCCGTTAGGTGAAAAGAGCAGCGTGGATGGATTGCACACCATTCAGTTTTCGGGTGGGAAGAAAGCGCCAACCAAGTTTAACCTCACTCTGTTCTGGGCCAAAAATGGTACTCAGAGGACGACTGAGGATGTTGGAAAAGAGCAACTTCTGCTAAGACTGAGAACAGATGTAGACAAATTGACACCACAGATTAGAAATGTTGTTGAGAAGCTTCCTCCATGGTGTTCCCTCTTTGGAAAGTCTACATCTCCCCGCATGTTAGCATTTTTGAGTAGTCTACCGATCTCTTTCTAGGTAAAATAATATCAACAGCAGCAAAGACTCTTTTATACAGCACCTCATAGTTGCTTTTTACATGATTGACTTTGATGTTTAAGTTATAGAAACATTGTCTTCATCACATCTGGTTGCTCTGAAACGATTAGGAAAGACACGTATAAGATTCACATTGCAAGAAAATCATACACAGCTCAAGTCTTTATATACGTATGGAATTCCTTGATGTATTTTGAGATGATACCTGCAGGCTGCAAGAGACATAGACAGAGATATCTGATGTACCTTTTGAGGCATCAATAGGCTATTGACGTTAGTGCAGATCTTTGGCCGGCATGGTGAATGCGTTTTGATGTAGCAATTCGCATCTCCTCTATTTCAATGAGCGTTTTATTTTTTTATTATAAATATTTTGTTACACATATAACCATTCATTGATCGAAGTTCAAATTGCGAACTAATGCGATGTTTGAATTTGTTTTGGAAGAATATGTTTTGAGAATGGATGGGAGAACGTGTAGAGGATGAAATTATGTTTGATTGTATTTTTGGAGATTATAAACATCTTTTGATGTAAGTTTTTATTTGATTAGCGGTGTCACATTAAATTTTTGTATCATTGTATGTTATTTTTTGGTGATATAATAATTGAAAAAATATTTGTATATTAAAATAATGATTGAAAGATATAAATATAATTATTCTTTATCAATGTAATTGATGCTGCAAAGAGCTTGATGGTCCGAAACTCCGGTGGATTTGGATGATATTAGGCCTGAGATCTGCAACAAGAACAAATGTAAACTAGCCGAGGTGCCCCGGCTAAGGCACTCCGACGCTCAAGTCAGGTTTCCGGTGAGATGGAGAGTGTTTAGAGAGTATATAGTAAACAGTGTATTTGCAATACCTTGAGCGTGGTGGTGCTGGTCTGATTTATAATCTGATAGTGGTGTGAATTTACCCAAGTGCCCTCGTTAGGTACACTTGGGCTTTCCTCATAACTGGGGTAGGATAGTCATTTCTGCCCAGATCTTGAGGCTGGGCCACGTGGCACGATCTCCTGTTTTCCTGGGTAGTACTATCAGTGGGAGCGTGCCTCTGCCAGAGTTGTTGGCAGGGTTGTCAAGGTTGATGGGAGCGGTTACATCCGTATGCAGTAGTCACATTTGCCGCCACGCGTAATCATTGCTTAAAGGTTCAACTTGTCCCATCTGCAACCAGAGGTTGATTCATGTCGACCAAACTTACGGGGTCGATACGGGTCGACCGTGCGGCTTACCATACGGGGTCGATACTAGTCGACCAGTCTGACTTCGCCACTGGGCTATTATCACAAGACTTTGGAAGAGGCCCTCAGGTCGATACGGGTCGACCACGGGGCTTCTTATACGGGGTCGATACTAGTCGACCAAAGTGACTTGCCTCAGGGCTTAGTGGGTTGAATCCTCTGATTTTGGGCCTGTTGGGCCTACTGGATTATACCATTTTATGTTGGGCCTCGTGAGCTATCTGATTTGTAAAAGGGCCTATTGGGCTATCCCATATCAATAATGATCTGAAATGATTAGCATTTTTTAATATTATGTTGAAGGAAGAAATAGTTATTTCTATTTTGAAATATTTTCAGACAATGTACATATCTCAAGTGTCTCATTTCTTGCATAACATTTATTCTAATATCTTAGCTAACATGGGACAATATTTATGCGAGCAATGGATGAGCTCATTGCTGGAGAAGTTTGGACTTCTATTTCAATTTAGTTATTTACCTTGTCTTTTATAGTACGATAAATGTATGATAGCATACTCCGAAAGGGTAAAATAATCAAAATAAAGTTACAACGTAAATTTCTTTAGATTTTCTTCATCCAATGGAAAGTGGGGCTATCACAAATTACAAAATATATTAGACTCCCGGCGAATTGTTTGGCAATCCTATATCTAGATAAGTTCTTTCAATTATCAAATGTCGTTTAAATTGAACTCTTAGGCCCTGTTCTCTTGGTTTTTCCCCCAAAAAATTTTGTTCTCCCAAAACAATTACAAAATGGATACATTTTTTTCAATCCTTCTCCCAAAGGGCAAAATTTCAATACCCAAAAGACTCTCTCAGTTCATTTACAAAACACTCTACAACCATATTTTAATCATTATAAACATATATATATATATATGTATAAAAATTATTTTCACCCTATAAAATTCAATAAAAAAGTAACTAATTTAATATTAACAGTTAAGTTTATTTCCTTCAAAATATAAGGAAACAAACAACTCATTTTCAAATCATTTTTCATATTTTTCAAAATGAAAAGAGACACTTAACACATCCTCCAAATTTTCTTCTAAAATATTTTTTACAATTTGCCCAAAATACAAGATAACAGAGCAACTTACAGGCTTTAAATTTAAATCATCTAACATACACTAATAGCTCATATCATTTAAATTTTGTACCAAATACTAAGTACTTTTATTTTTAAACTTAAAATACTCAACGTTGGTCTTTTAAGCCACTTCCCCACAATCTTTTGTAAGAAAAATGACTACGTTTGTGGTCCATTTTGCAATAAAATGATCAAAACAAAATTACAAAATTGCACTAAAGTATACTGTTTAGATAACTTATGTAGTTATTCATTTTATTGACTACAACAAAACAATAAAAATTATAATGTAGATATTAGTTAGACAAAACCAAAATACAGTAGATCTTGTTTTTAATATTAAATGTGATGGCACTTTATATACTTACTTAAAGCAAATTAAAACGGGAATGATTCTACTATGTAAAATTTTTTTATATTGAACTTAAAAAACAAGGCTTAATATATATTTTTGTAGTTTTCATTCACGAATATGTACATACATATTAAACTTATATCATTTTATATATTCTTTAATTTTTGAATACAACGAATAAATGTATAATTTATCTGAAAAACGCGACAAATTATATTTCCATTGGATGAAGTAAATCTCAAAGAAATTTGCAATTCTTGCTATTTATGTTGGTACAAGAGGTCCCAAATCCTAAGGCCCAGTTTGGTTTTATTTTCAAAGCCCATTTTCATATTTTTTAATATTCAAAAAATATTTTTTATATTTTTATCTAATATTATTTTTATTTTCATTTTCAAAGCATATTCCCCAATAATTTTTATATTTTCTCCTAATAACCTATATATTTTCTCTATTTATTCTATTATTTTTCTCTTTCTTCATATATAATCTATTAAAATCAACATAATTATTCTTTTTCAATAATTTATCCAAATACAAACTCATTTTCAATTCATTTTCACTACGTATTTTCTAACATTTTAAAATTGATGAAAATAAAAATTGAAACTAAAAATAAAACCAAATTGGCCTAAGGGAATGCTTGGTTATGTTTTGCTGAACAAATACAACCAAACATATGAGCATTTTGGCCAAAATGCTCGTTTGGCAATACCCAAAATACCCTTGTTGTTTATCCATAATTTTCAAAAATCCCACCCTTTTTATCCCCCAACGCCATCTGAACCTCGCCAGAACCCGTCTGCACAGGTTCTTCTCTGCCCTTTGTTCTGTTCCCCTTCCCTCTCTACCAACACTCATTCCAAATCTAAAAAGAATTTTTCAACTAAAAAAACATCAAATTATTGTTATATTATACAAATGATGTTACGTTAATCCACTACCAACCAATTTTATTTTCCTAAAATAAAAAATTCAACACAAATTGTTCAACTAGATTAAATATATCACTACAAGTAATATATAATAAATTACATCACCATTCAACCACTCATTACAATACACATAACAACCATGTCAATTCATTATATATACATACATACGTATATATAATCTAAAATAAAAAAATAATATTCGATTCAATTTTTACCCTCAAACACCCAACAAAAAAAAAAAAGAAAAAAGTATGGCCTCCCAAATCATAAACAAATATAAAAACACTGTCCAAAACAAATTTCTAATTATTCTCACAAATATAAATAAAAATTCATCACATTTCTTAAATCCACTCTCAAAATTCGCTCCTCAAAACATTTACAAAACATAACCAAATATTCCCTAAAAATTGATAATAATCAGTGCAGAATGCAGATTATCAATACAGTTAATTAGAAAAAAATTCCTAATCCTACTTTCAATTTAGTGTTCAATCCCCATTTAAATTTTTACATATTAAACTCCTCACTTTTTCACAAAGCTTAGAAATTACTCATATCTTTTGGAAATACCTATATACCCTTGTATATGGAAAAAAAACAACAAAAATACCTAAAAAATGCGTTTCTCTCTTAAAAAAGAACGCTTTCCTTTTTTTTTTTCACATGAAATCGACTTGTTGATGCGCCAAAAGAAAGGGACATGAAATCATTCCTCTGCCATTGACGCCAGAAGAAGAAGTGAAAAAAAAAAAAAAGACACTAAAATTTCTGCCATTTTTCTGTGACAATGGAAGGAAAAGTAGTTGCAAAAAGAAGTTAAGTACAAAAAGAAGTGAGCAAAAGAAACAAAGGTATATTTTCTAAATTTAAAGTTTCAAATGTCCATGATTTTTTAGTGTTACACTTATTTCTTGTCTATTTGCTCATGTTTAAGGTTTTTATTCCTTTTTTAGTTAAACAATTGGATCCCTTTGATATAAGTATGATTTTTGTTGTGAGATGGAAAGTTTCTGATTTGTACTTGAAGGGCATGAAAATTGGAATTTACCTTTTTGAGATTTATACTTCTTTTTACTTGAAATTATATGGTGAAATTATACGATAAAATTATTTGAAAGTTGTAGTGTATTATCTGTAGAACAAAGCATCCAAGTATGCAGTACACATTAGGTAAAATTGTAGTATATGATCTATGTAAATGTAGTATATTTTAGAAGCAAATATAGTATAAAATATTCAAACTTGTAGTACACATTAGGCAAAATTGTAGTATATAATCTGTGCAACTACAGTACATTTTAGAAGTAAATATAGTATAAAATATTCAAACTTGCAGTACACATTAGACAAAAATGTAGTATATAATTTGTGTAGCTGCAATACTTTTTAGAAGTAAATGTAGTATAAAATATTCAATCTTCCAGTACACATTAGGCAAAATTGTAGTATATAATCTTTGTAGCTACAGTACATTTTAGAAGCAAATGTAGAATAAAATATTCAAATTTGCAATATACATTAGTGAAAAGTTTAGTATATAATTGTGTAACTGTAGTACATTTTAGAAACAAATATAATATAAAACATTCAACATTGTAGTACATATTAGGCAAAATTATAGTATATAATCTGTATAACTGCAATATATTTAAAAGTATCTGTAGTATAAAATATTCAAGCCTACAAGTTAAATGAAATTATAGTATATAATCTGTGTACATGCTGTATATTTTAGAAGCAACTGTAGTATAAAATATTCAAGCCTAAAGTGTACACTAACTAACTAAAAGTGTAGTATATATTATGTGTTTTTAAAGTATATTTTAGAAGCATTTATAGTATAAAATATTCAAGTTTTTAGTACACATTATCTAAAAGAGTTATATACTAATTTTTCTTTATCTGATTGTAGCAAAATTAAGACATTATGAGTTTGCTCTCGTTGTTCCCCCTAATTTTTTCAGAGTAAATTGGAGATTGTAAAGTCCAAGATGAGGTCAAAATATTTTGATGCATTGAAGAAGATCCTTTTCTATATATACATGGGTATGCCTAAGTAAAGTTCAAACTTCATTCGGTTTAAAGCTATACTTACGAGGTTTGACTTAAAAAAGCTGCCATTTTATTTTTCAGAGGGGGTTGAGGTTCTTTTTTCTGCAGTTGAATTATCTATGGTTTTAAGGTTGCCATAAGTGAGGCAATCTGCTGATATAACATTGAAGATAAAGTCTTCAACCTTTGACAACTTCTTTTCTAGAAAGCTGCAGAATATAACTAGATTTGAAATAGCAAAAAAGTTTAAGGAGTATGTATATAAGGATAGTGATGAAGACTTGAATAGTTTTTGTAGGTTTACATACTTTTTTATTTTTAATTATTTTTTGTTTCTAATATCTAATTATTGGACTCCGTGATTTCTTTTACCATACTTGGACAATTTGTCTAGAGTTGGTCTGTATGCATGGGGTATAGTTGCATATAATTTTCTTATCCAAGATATGAAGAACCATTTGGGAGTAAGTGGAGAAAAAACCAAGAAGTACATTGACGGGTTCACAGTAGGTTTGATGGTAAATATTTGCTTTATTTTTCTAATGACATTGATTATATTTATATTTAAGTGAGTACAATTTTTTGATTTATGAATGATAGGCATGAGTTTATGAACACATCCCATCACTAGCTTCACCAATAAGTTTGTTTGAGTTTTCACACTTTTACTGATGGAAGGATAGCAAACTCCCACATAATATGGAGGCGGCAGAGAATAAATTGAAACAAGTTACAACAAAAATGGTAATAATTGTAATAATTAATTGTTAACTTTTTGTATAAAAATTTGAATTTGATAATTATTTTCATTGTAATAGGTTGTAGCCCTCAACCTTGCTCAAGAGGAGTTAGAATTGAAAGTTTTGACAAGAAATCATAGGCTGTTAGTACTGCTATCAGTGAAGTCCACGTTTGCAATCATATAATATATGAAGTAAATATTGCAGTGAAAGTTGAAGAAATTAAATCTTGGAAAGAAAAAATTGCTTCATTTGATATGATAGCAATGAAGGAGTAGGGTGAGGAGAAGCATCTAGCTGAGGACAAGACTGATGAGAAGGAGCTTGAACAAAAAGCTGATGAGTTTGTACATAAAGGAGACTTGATTTGATAGATGATGCACAAAAAGAAGGGTATGAATCTAAAGACACAATGGATGAAAAAAGTTGAACAAAACACCATCGTGATCCTTCAAATTCCCCCAAACCTTTGAAGATAGAACTTTATATACCAATTCAAGCAATTGAGTTCAAGAAATCTTAGATTGAAGTGGCAAATGTCATGTCCTTGATTATGATAAATGTGTGAAATCGAGAAGACAAGAAGTCAAAACAAAAATATTCAGATTTTGTCAGCCCCTCAGGCACCATACTAGCCAAAAGAGCAAAACAAGTAATAAAGACCTATCATCCTCATCCTCGTGCACAAAAAAACAAAGAACAATAAGAGAAAAAGGTGTTGTTAACTATTTAATATTTTAAGTTTTTGCTATTTGCATTATATTTGTAAACTGTCTGTCTGTAATAAATGTAATGATATCTTATACTTGATTGGTTGATATTTGTACTTAATGTGATCATATCTTATACTTCATGTTGGTGATATTTGTACTTAATTTGCTAATCTTTTGTGCTCTAAGTTGGTAATATTTATACTTAATGTGCTATTCTTTTGCATTTCATATTGGCGATATTTGTACTTTATGTGCTGATCTTTTATACTCTATGTTGGGATATTTGTACTTTATGTGCTGATCTTTTGTACTTAATAGTTGATACTTTATACCTAATGTGCTTGAGTTTTGTACTCCATGCAAGTCATATTTTGTACTCCAATAGGGGATATTTTAATAGTTGATACTTTGCACTTAATTTGTTGAGTTTTGTACTCCATATTGGTTATATTTTGTACTTCAATATGGGATACTTTAATAGTTAATACTTTGTACTTAATATGCTTGCGTTTTGTACTTTATGTCGGTATATTTCGTACTTTAATAGCAAATACTTCAATAGTTGATACTTTGCACTTAATGTATTGAGTTTTGTACTCCAGGTTGATTATATTTTGTACTTCAATAGGGGATACTTCAATAGTTGATACTTTTTACTTAATATGCTGAGTTTTGTACTTTAGGTTGGTTTTATTTTGTACTTCAAGAGGGAATACTTCAATAGTTGATACTTTGTACTTAATGTGCTTAGGTTTTGTACTCCATGTTGGTTGTATTTTGTACTTTAATAAGAGATACTTCAATAGTTGATACTTTGTACTTAATGTGTTGAGTTTTATACTCCAAGTTGGTTATATTTTTTACTTCAACAATTGATACTTTATGCTTAATGTGCTTGAGTTGTGTACTCCATACTGGTTATATTTTGTACTTCAATAGGGGATACTTTAATAGTTGATATTTTGTAATTAACGTGTTAATCTTTTGTACTTTAATAGTTGATACTTTGTACCTAATGTGTTATACTTTGTACCACAAGAGACTAAAGACATCAGCCTAATCTAGGCGGCAGATGAACAAGCTAGCCCAAAGATTGAAGCACCTGGTCCCTATAAAGGAAGGACTGATTATAGAGGTCATGATCTTATTCCAATAGAAGAGCGAGAAGTCATCAATTGTCAGAAGAGATAATTTAAGGTAAAAAAATTTGCTTATTATTATTTTTTGGATAAATTAGTGCCTGAACTAACAATTAACAATTGTGTAGGGTGACTATTTGGGAGGAGCAAGATAGTTTCTAGATGGAAGAAACTTTTTGAGCTCTTATTTGAAGGAAAACTTACTAGTGACATAGTGGACTGCTACATGTTGATATTATGTAACCTATCTTTCAGCAACAAGTGTCACCACAAAGTGTGGTTTACGTTCGTAATAGCGCAGGTATGTAGCGGTTTCCTAACTTAATTTAGTTCATGTTGTCAATGAGTCAACCATTTGTTTTATACTTCATAGGTTGATATATTACACAAACTCGAGTGCTGCAACATGAAGGATATTATGGATGAAGAATTTATGGAGTTTATATCGACACTTAACTCATTCACCCGTAAAGATTTGGAAGACCTCTCATTGAATGTTATAAACTAGTGTTGTTACATAATTCTACCGATTTGTCAGCACCATCACTAATTTTTGGTTGTCCTCAACATCTCAACTCATTTTTTCTTGTACATGAATTCAATAATACCTATTAGATACAAACCGATAGCTACTATCAATATAAGTTTATTTTCTTTTCCTATGATTTCTTCATAAAGTAGGAAGTTAATGACTGATCAATATTTTGTAGGCTTCATTCTATTCTCGGTACATGAAGCTTTCATTGGGGGTGTCGTGTGGATGAATACATGAGGCAAAAAAAAGTAGACAACAAAAGGGTGCAGTGGATTGCGATGTCTATGTGTGCCTTTAGGCAGAATATTTTGCTAGAGACACCCTCAAGTTCTGGAGGACTGCTAGAACAATTGACATAGATAAACATCGTGCGACAATGGCATAAACAATATTAAGTCATGAAAATGCTAGGATTTGAATCACACTTTGTATTTAAATACGTATGTAAATTGAATCATACTTTGTATATAATATTATTTTGTATGTAATTGTAGCTTTCTATAAAGTATTTATAATATTTTTAAATTGAAATTAGGAAGTGAATCAAGTACAATTTGAGAAAAATAAAGTATAAAAGTGGAAAAAATAAAGTATAACCTGTGTTGCACTAAAATACAATATGCCTAGTTTCATGAAATTGGGCAACAAATTAGAGTACAATATGAGAAAACTAAAGTATAAACTCAGAACAAACAATGTATAAAACATGTATTATTGAATTACAATTCAATTCAACTAAAACTAGGCAGGGAATGTGAGCACAATTCAAAGAAAATAAAGTACAAACCCAGAATAAATAAAGTATAAAATATTTTTTTTGTTGAAGTACACTTCAATTTTAATGAAATTGAGCAGCAAATTTGAGTACAATTTGAGGGCAATGAAGTACAAATCAAGAAAAAACAAAGTATACGATGTGTTTATTTGAAGTTTACTTCAATTCAATTAAAACTTGGTAGGGAATATGAGTACAATTCCAGAAAAATAAATTGTAAATTCGAAACAAATAAAGTATAAAATATTTTTCGTTGAAGTACACTTCAATTTCAAAGAAACTGGGCAGCCAATTTAAGTACAATTTGAGGGCAATGAAGTACAAACTAAGAAAAAACAAAATATAAGATGTATTTCTTTGAAGTTCACTTCAATTCAATTGAAATTGAGCAGGGAATATGAGTACAATTCTAAAAAAATGAAGTACAAACTCGGAACAAATAAAGTATAAAATATTTTTTGTTGAAGTACACTTCGATTTTAAAGAAACTAGGCAGCCAATTTGAGTATAATTTGAGAGTAATGAAGTACAAACTAAGAAAAAATAAAGTATAAGATGTGTTTCTTTAAAGTTCACTTCAATTCAATTGAAATTCGGAAGGGAATATGAGTACAATTCAAAGAAAATAAAGTACAAACCTAGAACAAATAAAGTATAAAATATTTTTAATTGAAGTACAGTTCAATTACAATGAAATTCAGCAGCCAATTGGAGTACAATTCGTGGGCAATGAAGTACAAACTAAGAAAAAATAAAGTATAAGATGTATTTTTTTAAAGTTAATTTCAATTCAACTGAAATTAGGAAGGGAATATGAGTACAATTCAAAGAAAATAAAGTACAAACCCAAAATAAATAAAGTAGAAAATATTTTTCATTGAAGTACACTTCGATTCTAATGAAACTGGGTAGCCAATTTGAATACAATTTGATAGCAATGAAGTACAAATAAAGAAAAAATAAAGTATAAGATGTGTTTTTTTGAAGTTCACTTCATTTCAATTGAAACTGGGCAGGGAATGTGAGTATAATTTCAAGAAAATGAAGTGCAAACCCAGAACAAATAAAGTATAAAATGTGTTTCGTTGGAGTATACTTCAACTTCATTGAAACTGGGTACCCAATTTGAGTACAATTTGAAGGCAATAAAGTACAAATCCCAAGCAAATAAAGTATAAAATGTATTCTTTTGAAATTCACTACAATTCAATTGAGATTGGGTAGTGAATGTGAGTACAATTTTGGTGTAATGAAGTACAAACGTTGAATTAACAAAGTATAAAACGTATTCTTTCGAAGTACATTTATTGCAATTGAATACTTATTCTCCAATAATTATAATGATTGTCAACTACAATATTTTGAGATTTTTGGATCTTGCGAAGTACGTATTTGTACCGGTGATAGTGTGAATATTATCGTCAAATTCTCATTTGTTAACATCTTTGAAAGCATAAGAATTCTTTTATTACCGTAATTGACAACATTCATCGATTGAATACTAGTAGTTAACAAATTAAAACGTTAATATTATTTTATTTACATGATAAGTATTACACACATTTTTATAATTTGGTTTTATTTACCAAGACTTAAAATTCAAATCATTGAACAAATTTCAATTCAACAATATTAGTAAAATATTAAGGTGTTAAGTACAAAATTGTCGAAATGAGGTAAAAATGTTAAGAAATATTATTTTATTTGTACTTTGTATGTAAATACATATATAAATTGAAGCATACTTTATTTATAATATTAATTTGTATGTAAGTGTAATTTTTCATCAATATTTAAAATATTTTCCATTGAAATTTGGAAGCAAGTTCAGTACAATTTGAGGGAAATGAAGTACAAACGTGAAACAAACAAAGTATAAAATATGTTGAATTGAAGTACACTTAAATTAAATCGAAACTAGGCAGCAAATTTGAGTACAGTTTGGGGGCAATAAAGTACAAACCCAGAAAAAGTAAAGTATAAAATGTGTTTTGTTGAAGTATATTTTAGTTCCATTGAAACTAGGCAGCCAAATTGAGTAAATTGAAGTATAAATGCAGAACAAACAAAGTATAAAATATTTTTTGTTGAAGTACACTTCGATTCTATGGAAACTTAGTTTGAGTACAATTTGAGGGCAATAAAGTACAAACCCAAAACAAACAAAGTATAAGTTGTGTTTATTTGAAGTTTATTTCAATTCAATTGAAACTTGGTAGGGAATGTGAGTACAATTCAAAAGAGATGAAGTACAAACCTAAAACAAATAAAGTATAAAATGTGTTTCATTGAAGTACAATTCAATTATATTGAAACTGGGCAACGAATTTGAGTACAATATGAGAGAAATAAATTACAAACCCAAAACAAATAAGGTATAAAACATGTATCATTGAAGTACACTTGAATTCAACTAAAACTGGGCAGGGAATGAGAATAAAATTCGAAGTAAATAAAATACAAATCCAAAACAAACAAAGTATAAAATATTTTTGTTGAAATACACTTTAATTCCAATGAAATTGGGCAGCCAATTTGAATATAATTTGAGGGTAATGAAGTACAAATCAAGAAAAAATAAAATATAAGTTGTGTTTATTTGACGTTCACTTCAATTCAATTGAAACTGGGCAGGAAATGTGAGTACAATTTAAAGGAAATGAAGTATAAATCCAGAACAAACAAAGTATAAAATACTACAAAAAATAAACATAATTGTGGGGGTTATTTCGTAGGGGTTATTATGAACCCCCACTAATCATCTTATTTTGTTGGGGTTATTTAATCCCCCCCGCCCCAGTTAATAATAAACATAAGGAATTTTTTGTATTTAGTGGGAGTTTAACTATGGGGGTTTAACAACCGCCACTAATTACTAATAGACAATAAGGGTCTTTAGTATTTAGTTTTCCTATTCCTATTATAGACCCATCCCTCATTATACCACAATTGAGCATTGATTTAATATTTTAATTTTCATCATCTTTAAAAGCTCAAAAATATTTCATGAAACTAACATCCCCAAATTTTTTTACTAAAATTAGTTAATATAGATTTGATTAATTTATTTTTTTTATTTTTAAATTATTTTAAAATGTCTTTTAATTTTGTATTAGTATTTTTTAATGAAAATATTAATATATCAATTTAATTAGATATAATTGATAATATTACTTAATTATTTTTTTCTTTTTTCACATCATGGTCAATTCAAATTAAGTTAAGAATTGATTTTTAGTATATTATAAATTCAAATAAATTATTATTGTAAAATTAAGAACTTACATTTTGTATAATGCCGTGACATCGTGTTTTGATAATTGCACTTCTTCCTTTATATTACAACTAGTGGGTTAATTGTACAATCCTGTACCAATTCCCTCCAACAAAACAGAGAAAGTAGTTCTTCATTTCTTCTCATTTTTTAAAAAATCTCTCTCTACGTCCGCATCCATTCAGTCTTGCCACCGTGGACTCTGCTGGTATATTGCGCCATTTCCTCCGCTGTGTTGCACATTAAACCCTACTCAGAATCTACCCAAGCATAGGTATATATTTCTTTTCCTAACTCTTTAAACATCTAGCGTTTTTAATTTTTTCCTTTTTTGATGAAGTGAAAGAAGCATTTGCTCAGAGCCGGTTTATTAAAGATGAATTAGTCTCGGTTGTGTCTGGGTGAAGTGGTTGGGTGAGTATTCGCACGTTTTTTAAAAAATTAATTCAAGGAATTTTATATTGATATAAAGTTTATTAATTTTTTCTATGTATATGTTATATATTCTCAATATGTAGAACTGAGATATATAGACTGAAATTGCATGAGATAATGCTGAGGAATAGCTAATTTTTCTGCAACAATGTGAAATATTGTGAATAGTGTGAGTTTGGAATTAAACTATATATGGCAAATTGACATTGTTATGCAGTGTGTAATATTATTGATATGTCATATTGTGTTTTTCTCAACTAAAGATATGTTGTCTATGGAGCTCTAATTTAGAGGAAGAAAAGGTTAATTAGAACTTTGACTTTCATTTGTGAATCAAATGTAAGAAACTCACACTCTGGGTTGTTTCTAGCCCATATTGTCTCTATGATCATGTCTTTCATTCACAGTAACACCTATTCTTTCTCTTAGTTCTTGCATTTTTCTTCACTCTGGGCCCTTTCATTTCAGGCTCAAAATCCTGAAGGTAACTTCTAATGTTTGATTAAGGCATAGAATTCCTCTTTTCTTTATCTGTCTTAGAAGTGAAATTTTCTGTTTATAACCATGATTTTTTCTTTTGTTTTTTCTGATTTCTTGTGGGCTATAGTTGCAGCTCTTATTGCTAAAAAAGAAGGTCTAGCTGATCCTTACGGAGCTTTGAGCAATTGGGATGAGGATTCTGTGGACCCTTGTAGCTGGTCTATGATCACTTGCAATTATGATAATCTTGTTACTGCCCTGTGGGTCTCCTTTCTTTTTTTCCTTTTTTTTTTGTCCTAATTTGTTTGAATGTGGCTGCTAAAGATTGTGCTTTTTGAATTTCACTGTTGCATAAAGTAAAAAAAAAAAAAAAGGGAAAAGAAAGAAAGAGATAATAAAAATAATTACCAGTTTAGCATTTGATTTTCTTTTCTTGATTTGTGAATAAATCTTTATGCAATGGAGCTCCCAGTTAGGGTTTATCAGGTTCTTTGTCTTGGATGATTGCAAATCTTACAAACCTCAAACAAGTGTAAGCAGACTGTTAACTCTCCATGTTGAATTTTGAAGATAAAATTTTTTTGTTTTGATTTTTTTTTCTTCTATGCAAGTTACTGCAAAAGAATAATATTTCTGGGCATATCCCAAAAGAACTAGGCTATCGTTCCAACCTTCAAACATTGGACCTCTCCAATAACAAGTTATCTGGTCATATTCCTGAGTCTTTGGGTTTCTTGAATCATCTGCAGTATCTGTGAGTCTATATATTTACATCTATTATTGGCAAAATTCAATATGTATTGCTTTCTACCTTAATATATGTTGCTTGTATTGAGTGCCATCCTTTTCTTTAACTTTATATATACTGTCTGCTATTGTGATTTGTCTTGTAATGTAAGAGGTTAAACAACAATAGTTTGGGTGGGGCTGTTCCTCTGTCTTTAGTCAGTCTCTCTCAACTTACTTTTCTTGTGAGTATTGATTTAACTATTTTCTTTAGTTTCCCTCATTTCTGATTTTCTTGTTATTTCTTGGTGTCTGATAGCCTTTGTTCCACATGTGATTTATGGGATTTTTGGCCTTTTGTTGAATATTTTTGGGGATTTGTCCTTCAATAATCTTAGTAAACCTGTTCCAACTTTTCCTACCAAAACATTTAAGTATGGCTTCTCTATAGAATTCTGTAGTTATCATCACATCACATGATATTTATTTTACTATATTCAAATGATACAGTCATGTATGACAAACTTTTATTTATGCATGAGGCAAGAGAAACTAATACTGTATGTATTTTTTGTTTGCACCAATTAATTTTGTTTCTGTGCTTTGATTCTTTTGTTGATTATTAGTACTTTCTTGCAGCATTTTGACAAATCCTCTAACTTGTGGAAGCCACTCTAGTGAAAAATGTTCTAGATCAATCCTAGCTAGTCCTCTTGTTTTCTCCATAAATCCATTTTCAAGTAACCAAGTGATTCCCTCTTTTATATAGTTGCAGCCTGCAAATGCAAATTCTTAGAATGCAAATTTATGTTCATTTTTTATTTTTCTTTTTTTGCATTAATTCAAGCAAAACTAGTTCCAAGAAACTAGCAATTGCCCTTTGAGTGAGCCTTAGCTTTGTCTCTGTTTTAGTCATATTGTTTGGGTTTCTCTTCTGGAAAAGAAACAAGAACAGAAAACAGTCCATTTTAAACATCACAGGTGGGTTGATCCCACCTCAAGTATATAAATATATCTATCACTCCATTTACTTCAATTTACATATACATCAGTTTGTGATGGATTCTTGATTATTTCTTGCATTCTATTCCAGATGTTCAAGAAAAGGACCTTGACCTTACAAGTTTGAAAAATCTTAGGAACTTCACATTTAAAGAGCTGCAACATGCTACGGACAGCTTCTGCTTGAAAAACATACTTCGTACAGGGGTATTTGGCAATGTTTATAGTGGAAAATTGGGGGATGGAACACTGGTGGCCATAAAAACGACTAAAGGATTTGACAGGTACTACGGGGGAGTCATAGTTTAGAACCAAACTAGAGATGATCAGTTTAGCAGTTCACTGGAATTTGCTTCGCATTATTGGATGCTGTGCCACCCCAAATGAAATACTTCTTGTATATCATTATATGTCTAATGGGAGCGTGGCATCGAGACTTAGAAGTAGCTACTAATATGCTAATTTTTACTACGATTTGAGTTTGCCACTTAGAGGAAGTTATCTATCTTAAGTACTTGCAATATGCTTTTTACTATGATTTGAGTTTCCCATTTAGAGGTAGTAACATGTCTTGAGTTCTTGCAATATGCTAAGTTTTACTATGATTTGAGTTCGAACATTGCTTTATTAGGTAGATCATGACGCATGAATTTGTCATCTGTGATCTTATGGTGGGCCTCAGTATCACTATTTCTGAATTCCAGGTCTCAACTTTGGGCCATAAAAGTTAGGAACAGGGCCCATTTTAACTGCAGTAGCTATGTTTCAAGATATCAAAGAATCGTTTCACTTTTTCTTGTGGTTCATTATGTTCCTACATAATCTGGAATGCCAAACTTTCTGAGTTCTAAATGGCCAAGAGACTTTGGTGATTTAGATGATGGTTTGCTTTGGCTTGTTAAAATAAAGGTTGCAACTTCAACTACGTCCCATGGCCAAATTCCCATAGAAATTAAAGATAGTTTACCTAATAATTCTAGTAATGTTGGAAGGTTTTTAGTATTGCCCTTGCAACTATGACAAAAAATGTCTAAAAGTAGACATGACAGTTTGATTGATCCTAAGAAACCCTTGAATTTTTCATATTAAATATGGCATTTTGTTGCTCTTTTCTAAACATTGTTATGTATAATCACACATGTGAGCAAAAGTCGATTTATTGTTCTGTACTTTATTCATGTACTATATATAATTATAGGAAAACTAGCTCTAGATTGGAACACGAGGAAGAGAATTGCGATTGGAGCTGTAAGAGGACTACTGAATCTGCGCGAGCAATGTGATCCAAAGATAATCCATTGAGATGTCAAGGTAGCCAATGTGCTGCTCGATGACTACTGCAAGGCAGCCAATAGTCAATTGAGTGAAAATTGAATAAAGCTCCTCACAACTACTTATTTGTAGTGTTTACTTACATAGGAAACTAAGTTGAATGTTTTAGTACTTGTGGATTATGATGTTGATGTTTTTGAGGATGTGCTGTTGATATTTTTGAGAATGATGATGCTTTTGAGTATGTTGATGTTTTTGAAATTTGATTTTAATAGATTGATTTTAGAATCAATTGATTGTGTTTGAATTTTGATAATGAAGATCTATTGGCAGGTAAATGATATGACATATAGGGATATTGAAAATTAACCAAAAAATAAGTTTTAAAAAAATTATTGTAGGGGTTGTAAACCCCCACTAAAATTAACTATTTTTTTGATCAAATACCACATTTTAATAATAGCGGGGTTTTGAAACCCCCATTAAAATCATATGAACTAGTGTTGTTGAATAATAGCGGGAGTTTGAAACCCCTACTAATATTATATGAAATAATTTATAATAGTGGGGGTTTTACGACTGCTGCTAAATAAAAAACACCATGCAAATTCACCTTAAATTATTAGCGGGGGTTGTAATAGCAGTTACTCCAAAACCCTCACTAAGAATTAGCATGACATATAATTGCAGGGGTTTTCTAAACCCCTACTAAAGGAATTAGCAGGGGTTAAAAACTCCAGTTACATTTAATTTTGACCCTTGTTAAATTTAATTTTTTTGTAGTGATTTTTCATTAAAGTACACTTTGACTCCATTGAAACTGGGCAACCAATTTGTGGGAAATGAAGTACAAACCCAAAATAAATAAAGTATAAATGTATTTCTTTGAAGTTCAGTTCACTTTAATTCAATTGAAGTTGGGCAGTGAATGTGAATACAATTTGAGGGTAATAAAGTACAAACCTAAAACAAAAGCAATATAAAATATATTTTGCTGAGGTATAAATATCAAGAAGTCAAGTACAATTATCCCAGTTACAAAATTTAACTAGTTTACTGATTCTTAGTAGGTTTGATGATTATGCCATATTTAGGTACACCTTTTACACTTAATTACATATTTCTCAATTTGTGATGGAATTCTCTATCTCCTTCCATGCCCAGGCTGAGATTAGCAATCAAGTGCATTAATGACGCCATCATCATTTGGCGAGAACAGATTCATATCAAATGTAGGAATAGAGTTTATCACTGCTTATTGATACACCTCAACTCGGTAGTATTGATTGATGAAGTCATATGGTGAAAGTGACTTTGATTCGATACAAGTATAAACATGTTTGCATGGTATTTTATCAATTTTCCATACTTTGCACGAACAAACCCTACTATGTGAATCTACAACACACGATTTATCTTGCTCATCTCAAAGCTCCAACCACTAGACATGACAACTTTTAAGTTACAAGAATGTATATGATTGATTGCCAACTTCTTCTCTTGCTTGGGACATAATTGACCAACCATCTTTTGACATTCTTCTCATCAATCATGCATCATAACCATTATTTGCATGCATATGTGTTCAACCATGGCTGTAACTGGCATAAATCGGGCTGGTTTAACCCAATTATTCCAACATTCTGCTTGATTATTATTTATTACCCCCCATCAATCTCTACTGAATAAAAAATTTGCCCAACATGGTAGGTTAGACTGCATAATAAAGTCTTTGGCGAGTAGCAATGACTGCAAGATGCTATCTATATGTCGTGTATACTCTTGCCTTGTAGGCGTATATGTAGCTTTCATAAAAACAAAGCACTAATATTTTTTGTTATGTAGAGGGTATATCCTTAATACTTAAATTTAAAATAATAGAATAGTAATATACTAAATATTATGAATTAAAGTTTATTTTACATAATTATTTCACAAACAAAGATAAAGTACACTTGTTTCTTAAAGTTATCAAATAAGTGTCTTAAGTAATATGCATGGTGGCTATTGAAAAATATCATGGGAAGGGCTTTAAGAAAACCTGGATGTTGATAGGAGAAGAAATTAAACCTTGATAAGCCAGACAAATATTGAGAATCTAAGACACTTCTTAGCTTAAAGCAGAATCAATCCCAATTAATATCATTTTCAAAGTCAACAATTGCATATGCTAGTATGAATAAATCATCATTATCATCCTTACTTACAACATTGAGTAAGTATCCTTTGTATTTATTTGTAATATGGGTGCTGTCTAAAAATATCAACAACCTACATCCCCTGAGAAAACCAATAAGGTAGGTACTGAAACATATAAATAGCCAACAAATTTTTTGACTAATTGGGTCAATCTCACATTTGCAATACTTCTTGGGTTAGTCCTCTTCACAGCATCACAGTACCACCTCAACTTATCATAAGATCTTTTGTCAGCGCCATAAATATCATGTATAGCTAATTCCTTACCCATCCATGCTTTATGGTACCTAAGTTCCACACCGTATTCTATGTAGACATCTTTCAATATGGTAGAGGGCCGATAACTTGGATCTGATCTCAATTTATACTTCACAATGTTAGCAACCCAAGCAGAATCGACTTTGGGATATCCCTTTGCCTAAAGATTAGCCACACCACATGTGTGCTCTAGATTGCATTTTTGAATACCAAATAATTTATCATCCTCATACCTTGATGCATAGATTCTTCATTTGCAATTTTCATCACTGCAAATGGCTATGATTTTTTTGTTGTCATTTTTCTTGTATTTAAATAACCGCAAAGTAGACATCACATAATTCTTCCGCATAATTCTGAACTCATAAGCATCCTTGAATGTCTAACCTTCCCCATATATGCAATTCCTCCATGCATCAATTGAGTTGCTAGTTAAAGCCAATTCATTGTGCGATGCATTGGTTGAACCAATTTCCTCATCTACTGCATCTTTTGGGTTGACAAATGAAGTATAATTTCAGAAAAAAAGAAGTACAATTTTAATAAAATGAAGTATAATTTCAGAACATTTGAAGTATAAAATATTAGCAACTGTGGTACAATTTTTGATAACCTATTAGTAAAACACTTGAAATATAAAGCTTAAATAATATAGGACAATTTCAGATAATTGGAGTACAAATTTGTATGAAGTAAAGTACAATTTTGAAATAATTTAAGTATAAAACCCTAGTAACTATAGTACAATTTTAGACGATTAATAAATAGAACACTTGAAGTATATAACTTTAATAAATAGAGTATAAGTTTAGATAAAATGAAGTATAATTTCAGAAAAAAAGTGCAATTTTAGATAAATTTGGATAATTAATAAATATAACACTTGAAGTATAAAACTTCAATGAATAGAGTACAGGTTTAGTAAAATGAAGTATACTTTCAAAAACAAATAAAGTTTGGATAATTAATAAATAAAACACTTAAAGTATAGAACTTCAATGCATAGAATGCATGTTTAGGTAAAATGAAGTATAAATTTAGAAAAAAATAAGTAAAATTTTAGATAAAGTGAAGTATGATATCTGAACACTTAAAGTATAAAATCCTAGCAGATGCAGTACAATTTTTGATATTCCATTAATAGAACACTTGAAGTATAAAACTTAAATAATAGATTCAGCTAATTGAAGTACATGTTTAGATAAAATGAAGTACAATTTTGGAGCACTTGAAGTATAGTACTTCAATGAATAAATTATAGATTTTGCAAAATGATGCAAGTATAATTTCAAAAATGAAAGTATAATTTTAGGTAAAGTGATATATAATTTCAGAACACATGAAGCATAAAATCCCAACAAAAGCAATATAATTTTAGATAATCAATATATAAAACACTTGAAATGTAGAGCATTAATAAATAGAGTACAGTTTTAGGCAAAATAAAATAACATTTAAAAAAAAGGTATAATTTTAATAAATTGAAGTATAATTACAGAACACTTGAAGTATAAAACCCCAGCACAAATAGTATAATTTTTTGATAGTCCATTTATAAAATTTAAATAATAGATACAACTAATTGAAGTATAGGTTCAGATAAAATGAAGTACGATTTTGGAACACTCGAAGTATAGTACTTCAATGTACATATTATAGGTTTTGTAAAATGAAGCAAATATAATTTCAGAAAACTGAAATACAATTTTAAATAAAGTAAAGTACAATTTCAAAATAATTTAAGCATAAAACTCCAACAAAGGCAGTATAATTTTGGATAATTAATAAATAGAACAATTAAAGTATAAAAATGAAGTATAATTTCAAAAAACCTAAGTACAATTTTAGATAAAAGAAGTACAGTTTGAGAATACTTCCAAGAATAAACTGCCACCAATAGCAATATAATTTTGGATAATTAATTAGTAGAACATTTGAAGTATAAAAATTAAATAATAGAGTATAGTTTTTTGTGAAACAAAATACAATTTCAGATAACTGGAGTACAAATTTGTATAAAGTAAAGTACAATTTCAGAATAACTTAAGTATAAAATCCTAACAACTATAGTATAGTTTTTGATAATCATTAAATAGAACACTTGAAGTATATAACTTCAATGAATTGTGTATAAGTATAGGAAAAATGACTTATAAAATGAAGTATAATTTTGGAAAAAAGAAATACAATTTTAAATAAAGTGAAGTATAATTTCCCAACCTCTGAAGTATAAAACCCTAGCAACTAAAGTACAATTTTTGAAAAAAAAAAAGTATAATTTTTGATGATCTATTAATAGAATACTTGAAGTATAAAACTTAAATAATAGTATACAATTTTTGTCAAATGAAGTATAATTTTATTTGCAATAAAGTATAAAGTAAAACACTCCAAGCATAGAAATATTTTCAAATAATAGAGTACAATTTCAGAAAACTTGATGTATAAAACTTTACAAAGTACAGTACAGTACAGTTTATATTTAGTGGAAGTATTATCTTTAAACATCATTGCTCTTCTTGGCATTGTTGCTTGATTCATCCTTTCAGTTTATCAAAATGTCAACAATATTCATCTTCAATGCCAAATGTAGTAAGACCATATCCAGGACATTGTTGTCATCAGCTAAAGTCACTTACAATTTTTGATGTAGGGCTATGTATTGCAAACTGAAAAGCTCGACTTTGATTTCACTCTATTTTCTTGCAAGATTAATGTACATGTCTATTAAAGTCATACTATTTTTTATTGACATTATATGGAGTTGGTCTTTGTAGCGGCAACTTCTCAACATTTGATTAAACATTTCAACTTTACTATTGATTGGCATTGTTGGAAAGAAACAAGAAACTCAGAAACAACTGAGAAAAAGAAAGAAAAGAAGATACCCGAAAATGATGAAGAAGATGACAATGCAGATGTTAAGTTAGTGGTTGTTGGCTTCCACGATTATTCTTATTTCTGCCGTGGAGCTTGTTGCGTTTTTTCTTTTCTTTCTATTTTGAAAAATGATACTACTATTGCTAAGGTTTACTGTTGCTTTTATTTATGACAAATAAGTGAAAAAAAAATGAATGAAAAATATTATACTTAAAGATATTTTTGTCAAATTAAATAAGTAAGGAGTGAATTTTAAAATTTTAATAAAATTAAAAAACTTAATATAAAGAAGATAAAATGAAAACTGATCACAAAATTAAAAACTATTTTTGGTATTTTTAAATAAATCCTCCTTATCAATAAAACCCAAAAATGTGTTATTTTCGAGTCCAAGCAATTTTCCTACAACCAGTGTGGTGCCTGGGAATGATGATCAGTGAAGATATTTTTTAAAAAATGATAAATTTGGACCAGAACATCATACATTGAATATATTCATTACTGTCCGTTGTCAGTTTGTTTTGTTCGTCTACTCTGCCTCTGACTGTCCTCAACTCCTCATTGTACCTCAAACAAACAAAACAATCCTCTTCAGCAAAAATAGCTGAGAATCTCCCCTCACTCTCTCGTTATTTTCTCTCACACAAAAAAAGAGCAAAAGCAAAAAAATCAAATTCTGGGAGTTTCAAAAGAATCTTAGGACGGAGTGTTTCTGTGTTTTTTTCCTTTCTTTCTCCGTCTCCATCTCCACCCCCATCCGTGGAGAGAGAGAGAGAGAGAGAGAGAGAGAGAGAGAGAGAGAGAGAGAGAGAGAGAGAGAGAGAGAGAGAGGGAGGGAGGAAAGTTTAAGAATTGGTGAGAAATGCAGAGTGTTTCTTCAATAACAACAGTATTACATAGCAGCAGCCTTAGCTTCAGCCTCTGTCTCAAAATCAAGAATTTGAAGCACCAGTCCTTTTCTTCACCTTCCAAGTTTTCTCATTATGAAATTCCCCCATCTGCCCTCTCTTCTTCACCTCCCCACAAATCAGGTATGTTAACTTTATTCTTTCTCTTCGTATGTTTGATGATATCTGGTATAGAATAATGAATAATATTGAACTAATTAAAGTAAATTCAGTTTTTTGTTAGTCAATTCCACAAAAGTTTTAAGATTGTCTTTTTAATTGAATTTGTACACTCTTAGTGTATCGGTGATAGTGTGACATAATCTCTATTTGCCATTACCAATATTCTTTTAAGATATCTCATGAAGCATGTCCTGAGGGAGGAGCAACTGAATTTGGGCCTTTGCCTTTGGTAGTGTTTTCTGCTGGGAAGTCAATTGTTAGTCTACTATGAAGCAAAATAAGGATATCATACATTTTATTTGGAGAGTTTATGGTGCCAACATTAGCAGAGTGACGAGACTTATCCAACATTTCAGACATCCTAGTGTTAGAATACAAGTGATGATTTAGTGTGGAAGGAAAAGTTTTGTGTGTCTTCCCGCAAAATTTTAGGGGTTCTGAAGGCCCTTTCTGTTAAAACCCCTTGGTATGTTTGGTCAGTGAGAATTCTAAAATTTTAGGTGATAATTCTTTCATTTGCATCTTTTGCAAGGAACATTTTGTGATTTCTTTTGTTCTAATCTAGTTTTTTCTAATTCTTTGACCATTAGCATCGGCTACAATTTTAGTTAATAAATATTTAAACATTTTTTCATGTTTTGGAATCTATTTTTCCTTGTGAAAATAAAGAAAGACCCTTCCTATTTAGATCCATAGATCCTTATTCGATAATAAATTTACTAGTCAAAGTTAAGAAATCAACATTTTCTGTTTGATAATGTTTCCTTTCTTTTTTCAAATCTAATCTATTTATTTTCTGTTCAATTTCTTTGGGGCTGGTTCCCTTTGTGGCATGCATGCACCTATAGGAGTCCAACATAGCAGAACAAAATTCTTGCGTAAACATTTTACTGTGGGTTCCTTTGTAGTCTAGGACATCTTGTCCTCTAGTTTTGTACCTTTTCCATGTCTGAAATGGATTCCTGAAGTTCCTTAATGGATAAAATGTTGCTCCATTTTACATTGCTGATTGGCTGGCAATTGGCCTGTCAGACTGCTTAAAATGTGAATATTTCTTATTTGTTTGTCTGAAATTGTAAATGGTCTGACAGAAGGAGATTTTCTTTTTAGGCGTTTGTAGGGTCAGCCAAGTAGCTGAATTGTTCCCAACAACGTCTCCTGTGATAGTTGTCCGGGAGGCCAGGATAGATGACTGCTGGGAAGTGGCCGAGACGCACTGCAGTTCCTTCTTTCCTGAATATTCATTCCCTCTAGATTTTGTGCTGAGATTTGATAGGCTTATTGGAATGCTCTTTGGGTTCTCAACACCAAAGGGCTGCAAAAGAACTTGCCTCGTTGCTGTAATTGGGAGTTCTGCTGAAGATTCATTCTTCCTGGGGAGTGATGATATCAAAATTGGAAGTTTTGAAGGAAAATTTGGTCTAAATAAAGGATATGTAGCTGGGATTTTGACTGTGGACACCGTAGCTGATTTTCTTCCACGAAAAGGACCTCTTCAACATAGAAGGTAAGTTTAGCTTTTCTTCCCCCCTCCCCCTCCTCTTGTACTGTTGGTGTTTGCATTTGGAAGTTCTACAATAATTGTTTTGTCATTTAAGAAGGTGCTCGAGCTGGTTGGCTTAGTGTGATTAATGAGCAAAATTAATATTCCAAAACATCTTGTTAATTTCTTAAACATTTAACAAGAGGTTTTTTGGAGCTTATAGCTTATAAGCTTACCCAAACACCATTTGACTTGAATGTTTGCCACTAATTCAATTTAGATTGACTCTCTCTTGGACCTTGAACAACCAAATAACCCATTGCCTTTAGATTGATCAGTAATGGCTGCACTGTTCTTGGATTTTAAGTGTCACTTTGACAAGCTTTTGGAATGGAAGTTTATTTTAGTTGCTGAAGGAAAGAGTTAATAACAGACTATTGGTTATAGAACTAATTTTGATTTCTAATATTTAGATATTGTATTTATAGCTATCTTGAAAGAAAGCCATTTAAATAAAAACTTGAAACTGAATCAATCAAGAAACCCCCCATTCCCAACTCCAAAGAAGATAAAGAACAAGAAAGAAAAACACAAAGTAGGAAATGCTAGAACAGAAGAAATGAACACGAGTTAGTGAATGCACCAAGAAATATTATGGACTTAGAAAAGTCCCATGTGTACTTTTTGTTCAATGTGTGTTGACAACATTTCAGCTAAATTAAGGCAGGTTGTGTACCTTAAGTGAATCTTAAATATGAGAAAATCAAAATTAAGTACTACGTTGTATAGTTCTAATGAGCATTGAATGTGATGGCAGAAATTAGGTGCATTGTTAATGAAATTGTACTTATCTCTTTTTGATATTGATATTGAATCGAGGATCAGTGTCAAACATTGGCACGAATTATTTGAATCTTCTACAATGAATTGCTTTGGGAATATTGCCGGATATCTAAAAATTTCAGAAAGTGTATCTGTCAACATGCTGATTTTATGATGATAAAAACCAAGAGCTTCTGCTTATTAATAGTCATAGACATGGATGGATTTGGGGGCCAAGCAAGGCCAAATCATTTAATATTAATTAAAAGTAATTAATTTTTTATTATGATTCATTAACTTTACAAATTTAACTTTTCTTGTAGGGCCTTAAATCAAAATCTAATTATTTAGATTATTGGATTAAATTAAATTTTTTTTAATTAAAGGTAAAAACTAATATCAATTAATTAAATCTTTACATATTTCAATTTTGTAAAACTCAAAACAAATTCTTATGCCCATATTTACAATCAAGTGATGAAGTGAAAACAATTAGGTTTGACTCATTAAGGTACTTACATTTTATTTGTTTAACAAAATGTTTACAAAGGTTTAACCAAAGAAAAGATTTACAGAGATTTGCCAAAAAACCCAAAATCTCTCTTTTTTGACTTTGCCGAGATTGAGGCAAAGAGGTAAAATATAAGTGAATATTTAAAAAAAATGGTTTTTATTTTTGTTTCAATAATTCCAAGTGAGAGAATTTTTTTTAGCTATGAATATGGTCATAAATGGGCTCATAAATGAGATGGAAGATAATTTAACTGATTGTTAATTACTTATATTGAGAAAAATATTGTTAAGTTTTGACATTGAATTCAATCATTTTACAATATGAAAGAGCGTCGCGCTCAACTTTGATGAAAATTTGTATTTGAATTTGTAAATTATGAATTTTATATTTGAACTTTTATTTTTTATGATTTATGCCCCGAACTCTCGTTTTTTGATTCCTCCCTCGTTTTAGAGCCATTTTGCTATTTTTGTAAGTAATAAGTTGAAGTAGAGAATTGAGTTTCTACCTTGGCTTAGTAAACTTTCGATGAGCTTTGTTTGAACTTTGATAACATATCTTTACTTCGCAAAATACATATAAGTTAGAAGAATGGCAAAAACTTTTGTACACATAATCTTCCCTTGATCTTATTTAACTTGTAACTTCATAAACCTTTTCTGTACAAATTGGAGACTGTTATCTTGTTTTTAAGACCGTCAACATGCATCTTAATACACAGAAATGCATTCGTTTGAGTATGTTTGTGGCCGTGGGCAGAACTAGAATTGCATACATATCAAACGTTGCTGTCCGAGAGAGGTTCCGTAGAAAGGGAATAGCAAAGAGGCTAATAGCTAAAGCAGAGGCAAGGGCCCGAAGTTGGGGATGCTGTGCTATTGCTTTGCATTGCGATCTTAACAATCCAGGAGCCACAAAACTGTACACGAGCCAGGGCTTCAAGTGCATTAAGGTTCCAGAAGGCGCAAATTGGCCTCAGCCCAGAACCTCTGCTGATGTACAGTTCAATTTCATGATGAAGCGCCTTAAGCCCCCAACCACTTCTCAGAGTAACTAGGTAAACAAAGTATGCAACTATGAAGGTATGAATAGAGAAATATAGAAGTGGTGTGGAGATAAATTTGTACATGTTAGTTATTGGTCTGGCATGGTATGAAACTTAAATTGTATTTTGTGGGCTAGTTGACGTATGGTACGTTGATTTTTTGAAAACTAGCATGATTAACTTTGAAGATGAAATTTAAATAGCTTGAGAATTGTGAAACCGAGAGCTGCATTGATGTAGAGTCATATTTTCATTGTCTTAAAATTATATATATATATATGTATATTATAGTCATGATTACTACCCAATGAGAAGATTTTGATCTGATTATAATATTTGGATAAATTTTTTTTGGCTGATGACAGCGTGCCGTATCACATGTACGTATTCAGAGAGACTAGAATGTTGTCAAAATGTCAAATTTCGTGGGTATATAAAATGTAATCTCTCAAGTTCATCATAATGAACATCTGAATGGCGTTTTATATAGGATTGCAAACAAGACCCGAAGCAATAAATAATGGTCCAATAAATTATATCATGTGGTAATATGAACGCTCATAGTCCATATAATCCTATAAAACGATGACCAAAAAGGGATCATCGAATTGATATAGGTACACAATGTTCAGCTGGTAATGAAGCTAATAAATCATAATATTATCATAAAAAATAAGAAAAATTCGAAGTGGTTTTGATTGGGGAAATTTTCATTAGCACGTGAAAGCTATGTTTATAAATTATTTGGCCTTAATACTATACTAGGATTCCTTTGTACGTTGAGAACTTAGGCCTTAATAATACTCTCTCTCTCTCTCTCTCTCTCTCTCTCTCTCTACGCACACACACACACACGCTCACTCACACACACACACGCTCACTTATATATACTTGATGTAGTAATAGTATGTTCTCAAGGTATACTATTGCAATAAAAGCAATGTAAAATATCCCTTGCGCAAAATAGCACATACTTAACTCTAAAAGCCTGTTTACTTTTTAGGATGAATGAGGATTAAATCTATAATCCCATAACATCCAGTGTTTACTTTTTGAGATAAAAACCTAGTAAAAAATTGTGAGCCCTCATTGTTTACCAATTTGAGTGGGATGAGAAATCCCACCCAATTGCTATGACCAAAAAAATCCCACATGCTAGTCTATTTTGGATGAAAATAGATATTACCGCTTTGCCATCATTTCTCATCCCACCTAATTGCTATGATCAAAAAAATCACTCATGCTAGGCTATTTGAGATGAGAATTGATATTACCATTTTGTCCTCATTTTCATTACTAGAAATTTATTGCCTGTCTTGCTAGAGTGAAGGCGTAGCAAGTTGTTGCCAGCAATCAGGGGATGGTGGCTGAGTAAGCAATGGTAGATGGTGGGAAAGAGGATAAGGATGACAAAGTAGGAAAAGAAAACAAAAGAAAAAGGAGAAGATGAAAGAAGAAGAAATGAGGGAAGGGATAGTAGCCACCTACAACGATAAGCAGTCAACAGTTGAGGCAGCAGTCGATGGGCATGGCAAAGGTGATAGGTAGTATGTGAAGATAGTAGGTTGGAACCTTTTTTTCCCTTCTTTTGATAAAGAGAGGTTGAGAGAACTTGGACACTGATTTGAAACTCGTTGTAGGTTAAGGTGGTAGGTTGGTACTCTGATTTGTTTTATTTCTTTTCTTTTTTTCTCTTTTGATAATGAGATGCCGTAGAGGAAAATAATTTGTTTATATTAAATAAAATAATAAATAAATTTTTTTATAATAAGGGCGTTTTAATCCTTTTAAAATTTATCCCTATAGATCATTTATTAAAGTAAACAATCAATACAATTATCCACTTGCATCATTTATATGTAAAAAGTACAAAATTATCCTAATTCTACTCTTTATCTCTCATTTTATTCCATCATTTCACATCCCATATCACTAAGTAAACAACCTTAATACCATAAACACATTTTGACTTAAGCATTTTTTTGTTTTTTTTGTTTTTTTGACAAAATTCACCTACCAAATTCTCTAAGTGGATATGTTCTCAAGTCAGAGAACTGTTCTATTTACTTCCACTAGTGAATCCAAATTCAAAACTCATCATTTTGATGTTATCTGTGCAAACTCCTATAACTTATTAAATGTTGAGAACACAATCAAGATCTAGAGTCCAAAACTTGAGCACTTGGTGGTCTCTTGAAGAGAGAACATTGGTGAGGAGAATGTAGGAAGAGGATTGGTATCGACCAGCTCAACGAGACTGCCTACAACACTCCTAGTCTCAAATATTCCACCTCTATCCCATGGATAGTCCCCTGGAGGTCCCATCGTACAAATCACATAGGAACTCCTAGCCTTAGTTGAGGATGCCCTTGCTCAAGCCACTGTGGGGAAGTCGCCCAATATGTTATAGAACATCCATGGGTTGAACCTCTTTAGTCCTCTTACAAAACCCAAGAAGCCTCATTCTTTCGCCAAAATCCATCGCAATTGTTGACTTTTAGTGGTTTACTAATATTACTAAATCCATCCTTAGATTTTCATGCATGAGCATATATGTAGAGGTAGGAGTACCTCTCCCTTGCAATTAAAAGATATAAAGCTACAAATAATGAAATGGAAAAATAATTTTATTAATGGGTATGAAAAGAGTAAATATATAAGTATACTCAGCAAGATCCTAAATAAAGCTAACTAGAAAATAACAAAGTGATATGAATCAAAACAAAATAAATCTAGATATGATGAACCGTTCAAACTAGAGAGCTAAGAACCAGGAATAAACTAACAAAATGTGCTAAAATATAGGAGAGGTCTTCAATGGTCACTATTATGCCTCTACAAGTTGGGGTGGATGTCAACGAGACCTAAACTTGGAGAACAGCTAGTAGAAAGATAGCTGCAACTTGGTTAGCGGCAAGCAAGTGTTGAACTTCAATATTCTTATTTTGAACCTATTCCCGGATGAAATGAAAGTTAATGGCGATGTGTTTCATGTGGCTATGGAAGATAAGATTGGCACATTTATAGGTGGTGCTAACGCTGTCATAAAGAATGCATGGAGCACTGATAATCGGGAAATAAAGCTCACTAAGAAGATTAGCTAGCTAATTAGTTTTAGAAATAGCAACGACCACAACACGATAGTCTACTTCAGTGGAGGAATGAGAAATAGAGCATTATTTCTTTGAAGAGCACGAGATTGGAAAGCTATCAAAGTAGACCATGTAGATGATGGTAGAGGTGCAATTATATAGATCACTAACTTAATTCAAGTTAGTATATAGCAAGTTAGTTGTCCTTTTCCTTTGCTAGTTTGACACCAGAAAATGACGTGTCATGAAGATAGAGTAAGAGATGCTACAGCTTGCCAATGGTTCATGCCTCTGATTGATGCATAAACTTAGACAACTTGCTAATAGCAAAAGACATGTTAGGGTGAGTAAAAGAAAGATAGTGAAGCTTACCAATCAATTGCCCATAAAAGCACCATTAATGAGGTCATCCTCAGGGGAAGCATCAAAGACAATAGTGGAGGTCATTAGTGTAGGAACATCATTAAAATCTTGTATGTCAACATGCATCTTGGAGAAGGTCCAGAATATACTTTTGCTAAGATAAAATAAGGTCATTACAAGAAGAGACAACCTTGACAGCAAAAAAATTATGGAGCAAACCAAGATCCTTGAGAGAAAACCTATAGAAAAGGGCATCAAGAATATCCCAAACCCCTCTTGGCTAGTTACTAGAGACATGAATGTCATCCACATAAACAAGGATATAAAATACAAATCCAAAATTATGTAGAATGAACAAGAACGAGTTTGATTGAGATTTAATGAACCCAGTAGTAAGAAGGTAATTTTTCAACTTAGTGTACCAAGCACAATGGGCTTGCTTGATCCCATAATTGCTTTCTTTAGCTTACAAACATGTGTCGACATCAAAGGAGCATCAAGACTAAGAGGTTGCTGCATTTAGACTTTCTTTTCAGGTTGTTCTTGTAGGAAGGCATTGTTCACATCCAATTGATGAATATGCCAGGACTGTCGTGTAGCAATAATGAGAACTAGTCAGATAGTAGCATGCTTGACCATAACACTTACTACAAGAAAAAATGATTTCAGTGATCATTGTTTTTAGTTGCTAAAAGTAAAAAAAATGGTTACTGAAACTTATAGTGACCAAAATAACTATGGTCATAGGTGGTTACAACATAGTAACTATTAAAAGTGCTCAGTGATAAGTTCACTTGGATGCTGAAAATGCATGTTTAGCAACCACCCAATAATGGTTAGTAAGGATGGAATAATTAGCGACATATTTTTTACTCACTAATGTAAAATTTCGTGTCACTATAACATTGACATGGTGGTTGTAGGCAGGCATACAATGACCACATAGTTTTGGTTGGTAAAAATTGATTCTTTAGGAATTAAATCATTGGTTGCAATGATTTTTAGATAGTTGCAGTAGTTGTGTTATTTAGCATGTTTTAGCGACCACATTGTGGCGATAAAATATAATTGCTAAAGAGTATGTTTTGGAGATAAAATGATTGGTTGCCATAATTTATTGTTTTCACAAGTCTCGTTGCATTTTCTATGATTTAGTGATCAAAAGTGTAGTTATTGGTCGCTAATAATTACTTATTAGAAACCAAATGTTGATTGGAGAAATAATTTCAATTGATTGCTAATGTGTATATTTTAGAAACTAGATAGTAGCTGTAGAAGTAGCTTGAAATGATTGCTAATATATACTTTTAAGCTAATAAATGATTGCCAAACAATTTGAGTTATTTGCTAATTGCATACAATGGAAATCAAATAATGAATGTAAAGCAAATTGAAATTGGTTATAAATATATACTCGAAGTAGGTTTAGGATATATTAATAGCCAAAAGGGGATTACAAGTTTAAAGTATTTGAGCAAAATAAAAAAGGAAGTGCTTACATCCCTTACAACATTCCAAAATAAAAGAGAAATTAAAGGCTAATCTTCCCTAAAGAAAATTAAACTTATAAGAGCAAAGTACATTAATTCCAATCTATTGGAAATTTATCCAGAATACTATTTTAATTAAGCAAAAACCAATAAACAAGTCTTCAAAACGGTCAATAAACAGCCCTTTCACAAGATACTTTCATCTTTGCCTTGTTGTGGCCTAACATTTTCTAGCCTAATTTCACTTCAAAGTTGCCAACATTTGAGTTCCCCCTCTTTAGCAAAAATTACCAAGAAAGAGATAGTTTTGACTCCTCAATCCAATAAGAAATTAGTGAAATTGAACCAATTTTAAGTCAAAGAGAATTAAGGGTCGAATCCTTAAGCCAGTGAAAATTCGAGCCAACTAAATAGGTGTGCTGAGGTTCAACTCCCAGCCAAAGCACCAATTTTTAGCACAATTCAATATTCAAAAGAAATAGCCTCCCAAAGGACCTAGATTCGATTCTATACTACAGTAAATTGAACAAAAAAGAAGCATTAATAAAAGAAAAACATTACTTTCCCAGGTTTAATTAAGCACAAATTCAAATTTAAAACCCCAATTAAGTCAGTTGTAAGTCACCACAACTAGCTGCAACAATTCAGACCAACTAGTGTCTCCAATTATTTTTGATTTATGAAATTTGCCGTCAAAGAGAAACTGCAGTAGAATTGAGAATAACCTAGGAACTAAAAAATTGGTGTTGCATCCACAAAACCAAAAAAGCAACAATTCATCCTACCTTTTGTTTAAGATCAAAGTAGCACCTTTGAAACTCAAGAAGAATTGATTAGCTACCAAAACACTCAACAACAAATCAATCAAAATCCTAACTATTTTCTGCCTGTTTGAACTAACAACATAAAACCAGCAACACAACTTAAAATTCCAAAGCTAAGCATAGTCAACTCAGAAACAACAAGCCTAGAGCTGATACAAATAATTTAACTAAAATTTGGGCATCCAAAGAAAAAATCCATACATGCCAATTGAGAAATCCATAAATATCACTAGTTGAGACAAGAATAGAATAGGAATAGAGCCACAACACTCCATACATGTCACTTCAAAAGAAATCTATACATTCCACGTGATTCAAAAAACCAATAGAAGAGGTCAAAAGATTAGGAGCATCAAAACCAATGGCCATTACTTTTCAATTTTCTAGACCTTCTTCTACTACAAGTTTTAATTCGGTGTGCCCACTTATCCTTGAATTCAACTCTTTAGATGTCTTGGGCATCACGGGCATCTTGGAAAATTTCATTGGTAGATGGATTTCTAGGAGGCTCAAGGCCTGAAACTTCATCACACAATAAATAAGGGGGTTTAGAACAAAGATATAGTTGTTATGAAGTTGGTTGTGTTGGCCTAAAACTTCATCATATTCATGTTTCCTTGTTTCTTCCTTGGAGATCATAAGATATAGAACATTCTGGGTCACATTGATTATAATAACTCAAGCAATGTAAAGAGGTAATTTGCGAGTTTGAAGAATAATAAAATGTCATTTTTTTCTCTATAAGGGAGAGGGATGGGCCTCAAATCCTAAATCACAACATAGATTACTTAATAAAACTAGTGATGGAAAAGAAAGGGCTTGAGAACTTCCATTGCTTATAATTGGAATTATTCCCATATTGTCCAAGCTTTACTTCTAAGAATAGTTCACCTGATCTTTTTGAACCTTATTTGATAGTTCCTTCAAACATCTAACCTCTTACCAAATCAGTACAGAGATATAACACATTAGAACTTATCATAGTTGACCAGGTTTCTCCAAATAGAAACAAAATAACTAATTCCATGAAATTAATCATTTACAGATCAAAATAAAAACTAAACAGTATTCGATTGCTCATGTTTGGCAATTCTAAATAAGAAAAATACCTTATTTATTCTTGCGTTTCTTTTGCTGCAACACTTCATGTGCCTGAAACATTAGTCCATCCAATCTTAAAATGCTGAAAAATTAGCAAATAAAAAAAATTCAAGAGTTATTCAAGAAAAGACAAAGTATACAAGGTCTATCCAAATTGCATAAGTTTCTTGACAGCCTTCTACTATAGATTGCACCATTTTCCTTGCAAAATTAGTAACTAGTTGGCACTCAAATCGAATTTTGATCAAAGCTCTTACAATTTTTGGAACTATTTTTATTCCAAAACAAAACTTTGGAACACGGTTAAACAATTAGAGGGAAATATCAAGCTGACTTGTAGGAGTTTAGATTGTTCAAACTTAACAAAAAGGCTCTTTCCTGAAGCTCTGCTTGTGAAACTTTTGAAAAGTTCAATTGTGGAATGTGGACTAGTCTTCTAATGACTATATTACTTATTGTAAAATGAAACTAAATTTCTAGAGACCATTTCTCAATTTGTGCATGTTAGCAATATGTAAGGGCTCTGCTTGTCTTTTCTTCGTCTTTCTAATTTATCAAATGTCCCATAAGGGACTTAAAGACCAAAATATATTGTATGATGGATAATAAGAGTTTGTAGTTGCCAGTAATAGTTCATCAAGAAAGGAATACATGATGGCCGAGATTAAGTAAAAAAGATTCATATGAAAAAAAAAAAACCAAATTCAAAGTTCCTCTACCAAAGCCACCAGAAGTGGATCCTAAGGACATCTCAAAAACTTCCATAAGGATTGTGTTAGTTATTCGACCCCATCTTTCACACTCAAGGAACAACAAAAGGTGTTAGTTATGAAAGTTAACACAATTAGCTTACACGTAAATTAGAAAATGATATAAGAAATTGTAATGACATAGATTATATAAGCTATGAGTTGTTATAGCCACAAATGTATGAAGATTCAGAGTCAGAGCAATTAAAGTAGATGGTAATAATTGCATCTTAAGCTACAAAAGATTAATTAGCAAAGGCAAGCTCGAGTTAAAAATTATAATAAGGATGAAAATTTCTTTAGTCCATGGTGATGAAATAGAATTGTATATCCCATTCTAATTAGAAAAATAAAAATTGAAGCCTAGAGTGAGTAAGCCAAGTTAGTCTAGCTATGACCATCCATAATTTCAAAACCTTAACCCTATTCCTATGCCTTCAGACTTGAAAAGAGAAAGAACTGCTTTTTCAAGTTTACTATAATTCATCTAATCTGGCACTTTTCTAGCTAAACCAAAATTTAAATCCTATAAACCTAATATCTCCAAAAGCGCAAAATTAGGAATTTGGGAAAATGGAGATTGAAATATTACCCAAAGATTTGGTGTTCACTGTCTCTACTTTCGAAGGAACTGTTTTTTTGTGACTTGAGATTGAATTAGAACGACATCAATTTCCATGCAATAATGATGTGAGTGCTTGGATTTTTAGCCATGCATAGATGGATTCTTCGGTGGATTGGAGTATAGTGACTATGGAGATGAGAGGTGGAATAGACAGAAGTTAAGCAAGGGAAACATCTCGGGATTGAGAATAGCGATTCAAAATGAGGAATGACAAATTAGAGATGAGGGATGAGGAATAGGGCACCTTACAATTGAAAACCCAATCTCCGCCCTCAATGTTCATTTACCGTGTTCAAATGTGTTTTCGATTTGGATGTGTAAATGGGTAAAAAATATTACAACCTAATGAGGAAGGTGGCAATTATAATTTGGGAATTTTTTTTGTACTATAATTTGGAATTTAATATTTTAGGCTTGCAAAATATTTATTAAATTTTTTTAATTTGGAAGAGAGAAAAAATTACAATAAGTTGTTCGTGCCCAAAATTTTATAATTTTAAAATATACATTTTTTTATATTGATATTTTTTTAATATATTAAATTCTAATAACAAAAATTTGATGTTGAATTATTTGAACAATTATTTAAAGTAAAGTATTATTTAAACAATTAATAAATTTTATTTTTGCATTTTAAATTAATTTTTTAAATAAACTTTACCTCAAAATCAATTTAGCTCTGTTCACACAAATTTCGAGTCTGCAAAAAGAATTACAAGACAAGAAAAATATGAACAAATCCAATATTTGATTTAAATAAAAAGTGTTTACAATCTCTGAAAATATCTTCATAATTGAAGACTAATCCTCTGATTCTTCTCCTTGGAATTTGATTGAAGGGCTTGATGCTTATTCTTGAATCAGATGCGTAATTCCCTCCTAGATTTGCGGATGAATTACGAACTTTTTTGAAATCAAGTATTTGTTTTGATATCAATGTCTTCGAAATTTGATTTCTTTTGAAGAAGATGTAGAACCCTCATGATTGTAGCACTTTTTTGCGGCAAGAGCTCGAACTTGAGAGTTTGATGCTTGAATTTCTTGATAAATTTCATGATGTATGGCATGCCTCCTAGCACCCCTTTTTATAGGCACAAATTAGGGTTTGATGACTTGAAGCTTGCATCTTCCTTTGGGCCTAAATATCACTTGAGATAGGCTTAACTAATTAATGGATTTTATTTATTTTGGCCCATTTAGCTAATCTAAAATAAATAAAAATTTTATAATTTATTTTGGATTGGCCCATTTAATAAAGTCCAAATTTATTATGAACTTTAATTTGAGACCCAATTCAATAGCCAATTTAATTGGGCTATCAAATGGTAATATATCCCAATAAAATTTTAATACCAACAAATGCCCTCACTTCAAAATTCGACAAATGACATACCGAACGCGTATAAGGAAGACGGGTTTTGAAGTACTTATTTATTTTCTCATTTATTCATTTATCTATTTAGGCCACATGGTTTTTATTCAAATATAAGGCCCATGAGACACATGTGGATGACTTTTTTCGATTGCAATTTGATAAGCAAATCTAATAACTTCTTTCTTTAATACCAGCAACATCAAGGAATGAGTGCTAACTCTCCAATGTTTCAAACTTTGCCCCTTTTTTTATTATTATTTATGTGGGTCCACCTCTTTTAAACAAGGAAACGACCATGAATCAACAATCCTTCTGCATAGCTTTTTACATCAACTCACGTTGCGGGTCTTGGCAACCAGTTTTCATTTGGCAACCCTCTTTCCTTTTTCAGGCAAGAAAATTTGGATATGCAATCAACTAATCTTAGAAATGAGTTACAATTTCCTTTATTCCAAGCTTTCCTCAGTTGAAATTTTCCTTTATGTCCATTAATTAACTCTTACATAATAAAATAGAAAAAATAGTGTTTAATTTCAATCGAGACTGCAATCACAACCTTTTCTTTTTGTTTTCTCTTTCTTCTTTTTTTTGTTTGATGGAAGGATGGAAATTTTCCATCCTTGTATTTTCCTTTCTCCAACGTCTGGTGAGAAGGAAAATTACCTATCTCAATTTGATGTTGGCACTTATATATACGGATCTCTTGAGCTTTCATCCATCAAGTGGTAGAGGTTGAGCAGAGGTATATATAGTTTTCTATAGCTATAGTTTTTAGAGTATAATCTTGCTGAACTGAAAAAGGTTGTTGGCTTGTTGTTGCTCTTTGTTTCATTGTCAAGAACAGGTAAGACGTTTCTCCCATATTTCATGTCATCATTCTTCAAGTTCATGCACACCACATGGTTGATATATTGACACACCTACTATTTCATCATGTAATGTGATGTCATTTGTTGTATGCTATTAGCACTTTTTCTTCTTCTTCTTCTTCATGTTCCTTTTTTGTCAAATAACTTCTTTTACATTTAAAATTTCGGCAAAGCCTGAAGATCAATATTAAGGATTGTAATGAGCCAACACCATGCATCATAATTTAAGGTCACAAAGATTTCCTCAAAGCCAAAAGTACTACTTTATGCTTGTTTGAAGCATTCATCGATGCTCAATCTTCCAAAGCTTGATCACACTACTTCATGCATGTTGCTGAATGGTCTGAGGAGATAACCAAGGAGACAATTGATCAGCATTTTAGTGTTTCTGCTCATTCTAAGGTCTTGATGTTGAATCATCACTTCATGACATCGGAGCCATGCATGCAGAACTCTCACTTCCAAATCACCATTTCAGCATCAACAAAGGATCATGAAGAATTCTAGCATCCAAAGTCGGTGAGGTATTCTTTCACACTAGCTATTGGGAGTGGGTAGAAGATGTGCTAGGCCATCTTGCGGACACCCTTCATCGATCCAAGATCTATGCAACTGTTCATGCCTCCCTTTTCATGTATGTTTGCAATAAGAATATCCTCCAAGCATTCTTTGAGTTGTGGTGCCCTTCGACAAACATATTACACACTACTATTGGAGAGTTATCGATCTCTCTAGGGGATCTTTGTAGACTTTATGGATTGCTGATACGTGGAGATTTTTATGATGAAATTGTTCTATCTGCCAAGGAGCTACTTGATGCTAATGCCTGCCAACCATCTTTGTTGTGAAGCTACAAGTATTTATTCACAACATACCACGTGTTTCCAAAGGACTCCAATGGTGTATTTGTTTCTAACTAAATTGGGTTTTGGTTTAGAGTCTCAACTAGATATGCGCAACCGCTATCAAGGACATCCAAAAAGAGATTTGTCAAGCTAAAGCTATCTCGCAATCCTTGTAGAGACATCAACGTATCTCTTTTATTGCACACCAAGGAGTATGATGAGCCCTTTTTAATGCTCGAGATTGAAGAGGATATTAGGGATGAAACTTATTTGGCTGCTTTCCTTCCATGTTGGTTATGCAGCTTTGCTTTACCATATCATAAAGGTGATAAGGTATATGCTTTTGTTTTCAAAGTTTCAAGTAAAATGGCTCATGGCAATTGTTTTTCTTTAGCAGTTCCTACATTAGCGAGTACTTACCATGGTTTGAGAGAGATATCTACTTCAAAGAGTTTGAGCGAGTCTACCGCCATCTTTCCTATTCATTATGTGTGTAGCTAGATTGGGCTCTATCTTCAAACATATTTTCCATCCAAACTTAAATCAATTGGAGCTTAAATGGTGAAATATGTATGAGAGAATATGGCTAAACACTTTGAACTTGTTGAGGTACATGAATTATTCCACAACATTAATCCCTTAAAGCTTCAAAACTTGTGCACATAAGGGCAAACCTTAATAACAAATGACGCGGGCATATCCAATAGCTACAAAGATCTTTTCATAGCTCTACGGTCTATCTACTTGATATTTTGGAGTGGGGCAATATGCATTGTTGAAGCTTATAGTCCTTATCGGTTTAGTCGACAACATGGTTTCTATCAAGATATTCCTGGCCACCTAAAGAGAAAAATTCTTAAATGTGAGTTGGTTGAACTTGTTCAACTTTAGCAGTCTTGTACTTTATTGGGCACATCTTCCAAGCTAATTGTACCAAGTAGTACCTCCTCATCACCTGTGGTTATGAAGGAATATGCTGACTGGTGGACTGAACATTTGAAGGCTTATTCGAGAAAAAACACAAAAATCATTCTCAAACTCAATCCACCCACAGACATGAATCCCAAAGGATCTCAAAGGGCTCTAAGGCAAGGTTCCTAAGATGTCAAAGTTGCTCCATCTCCTTGAGATTCAGTTGTTGGCATGGGATCTGTAGAAATGCCTTCCAAGAAATGGCGAACTCTTTATGTGGACTTGACTCACAAGCTTGTCCCTATAGCTAGTCTAACTAAAGGAAATGAAGTGATTTCTACTTTGTTATTCTCAAATGATGAATCCAATAACTAATACCAGTTTAAAAAGAGATCAAAGGTTCTTAACTTAGATAATATAAGTGTGAATTCAATATTTTTTGCAGATGCTCCAAGTTCTTCAATGCCTTTAGAGGAATTAGCAGAATATGTACACACACTTATTATCATTATCATAATTTTATTCAGTTGCATTACTATTTTCCTTTACCCATTTTGTGTTTTCTTTCTTTTGATTTTAGCTTGCAGACATTGAAAAAGAAATTCCTATTGTTTTTGAGGGTAGCATGGGCTCAATAAATGAAGTCAATCCTTTTAGGTTATGAGGATGAGACGTTACTTCCTATCCCTCTGGTAATAATGCATCAATTATCTTTTTTTGTAAAGTTGAAACCTTCTACAAGTATCTAAATGATATTACTTATTTTGATTGTAGAAAGGTTTCTTGTTGAGGAGAATGTGCTTACGAAACCCAAGAAGACATTTAAGGCTTTATCTCGGCCACTTCCATGTGTTGAGATTTTTGATTTTTGTCCTCAAGTTATAAAAACTGTAGCTGAGCAAATACTAATCAAATTTTATTGGGAACGAATATGCTAAAAGATCATGAAAACTCCATTTGAGCAGCTTTCAGAGGTAAAGCCAACAATTGATGATCTGATTATAGAGATGAGGACATATATGAGAGATACATCATCTTTGAAGAGTAATCTAAAGTCTTTCTTCAAGGGCGCTTCCAACTACACAAACGTTAAGTCGGACCCCAAACAAAGAGAAACACAAGAGGTTCATCAGAAAGTATTTCTTCTTGCATAACAAGATCTTTCTAAGGTTGAGGCAACAAAGACTGATCGAGTTGAGGAGGTAAACACTTTAAAAGCAAAACTTCTTCAAATCACCAAACAGCAAGAAGAATTGAAGGCACTACTTGCTGAATTGAACAACAAGGAAGAGTTTACAAGCTTATCACTCCATACAATAGAAGAAAACCTCTCCACCATTCAAAAAGAAGTAGCAATCAAGAGGAAAAAAGTTTTGAAGCTTGAGAGCACTCTGTTTTTGACTGACAAAGAAGTTGAAGCTTTAAAGAGAATAGAGGCATTACTTGAAAAATTCGGCCATGATTTAGCTTAGCTGCCTTCGATTTGTTTACTTGAACATTTTGCTTAGCATTCTTTTTTTGTCAATTGATGTAAAAGAATATTCATATGCAATAAAAGCTCTTTTCTTTTCATCAATCTTTTGCTTCACTTTTTTTTACACTCTATTTTCTACATTTTTCTTATCAATACCAAATAGGCTAAGATCAACCACATGCTCTCAATGATTGAATAATTATAAACCAGCTCAAACTTACAAACAAATTGGCTATCTTTTAGACAAACCAAACTTATTTAAAGATGAGATTGAACTTAAAAAATAAATTCCAAGCTGCCTATGTACCCTATCAAAGGGATCAAGTCATCATGTAGTTAAAAAAAATTTTGTTTTGAGGGGGGCCGTACACAGTTTATACTCATACGGGCCAGAAGTATCCATAGCTTAGCCACCCTGGACGAGGTGAAGTATTTCTACATTTTAGCCACATGAAATACTTTCAGTGGAGTAGGTTAGTAGTTTGTCCACATAGACTACCATTGGTGGGTACCGTATATAGTTTATACTCATGCGGGTCAGAAGCAACATGTAGTTTAGGCTTATACGTCAAGGAGCATACTTCTTTATGGATAATAGCGCTTCAAAAACTTGCCATTTATGGGGCTAATGCATAGTCCATCTTTATCCACCAACTTATTATATGAACCATTTATGTAAGCTTCTTTCACCATATAAGGGCCATCCCATTTTGATATAAACATGTTTCCCATCCGCTGAGTGAAGGTAATCGACTTCCTTACTGCTAGGACTAGATCCCCAACTTGAAATGATCGAGGGTAGACCTTTTGGTTGAATGCTCTCATCATGCGAACTTGGTAGCACTTAAGTGTTGTTGAGCTTCAAACTTCTTTTTATCTAATGCTTTCAATTCTTCAAGTTTGAGATGAGCGTTATCCTCGATAGTGAGTTCTTCTTGAATTGCAATACAAAATGAAGGTATCTGACTTTCAAGTAAGAGTACAGCTTCAACTGCATATACTAAAAAATATAAAGTGGCTTGAGTAGCAGTTTATTTTATCGTTCGATATGCCTATAGTATTTCTCCAACTTTCTCATGCTAGTCTCTTTTTGACTTCAACATCACTTTTTTCAAAAGATTGCATAACATTTTATTAAATGCTTCAACTAAATCATTTGCCATTGCATTGTACATTGAGGAGTTATGCTGCTTGAAACCAAACTGTGCACATAACTTATTCATCAACTTGTTATAGAATGGCTTGCCATTGTCAGTGATGATGTAGCGTGGTACCCCATATCAAAAAATAAGGTTCATACAGATGAACTCAACTACTATCTCCTTTTTTACCTCTTTAAGAGGAACTGCCTCTGCATATTTGGAGAAGTAATCAGTAGCTGCCATATACACATGACCAACAGATGACTTTGGAGTAATAGGCTTTATAGTATCGAGACCCCAAGCATCAACGATCATGAAGCAATAGTAGGATGTAGAGGCTCTAGAGGCTGGTGTATGAAATTTGCATGTAGTTGGGAAGCTTCACACCTCTTTGCATATTTCAAACAATCTTTAACCATCATTGGCTAATAGTAACCCATCCTTTTGATCCAAAAATAGAGCTTAAGATCAGATTGGTGAGCGCCACAAACCTCAGAATATGCTTCAATCATGGCTTCCTTTGCTTCTTTGACTTAATGTTAGTAATTACCTTCAAAGGATTGATAATACAAATTATCTTTGTATATAATAAAACGAGACGACATCCTTCATACTTTGATTTTATGGTGAGGATCATTTAGAAACTTTTCATTCTTTAAGTAATCAATAAATGAACTCCTTCAATCTCGATCGTCACTAATTAATATTGATATGTCATTCGAATCTTCATGACTAGGTTCAGTAAGGGATGGCAAAATCTACCGATTGCATACAGGGACATTTTTCATTTCTCTCTCAAACAGAGCAAGAGTAGTTACCAGATTAGCCAATGTATCAGCCATCCTATTTTTCTTTCTCAGTACATAGTTTAAACTGGTACTCAAATTTTGTTAACAAGTCTGAGGCCTACTAAAAGAAAGGCACGAGATTCTCTTTCTTGACCTCATATTCTTTCAAAAGTTGATTGATGATTAGCTTTGAGTCGCCATAGATCTCAATTTTCATTATCTTCATTTCTAAGGCCATCTGAATTCCAATGATCAAACCTTGGTACTCAGCAACATTGTTAGAGCACAACTTGCCTAGTATGATGGAATATGTCAACACTTGCTTTTTTGGTGTCATAAAGACAATCCCTATCCCTGATCCATCAGATCTAGCTGCTCTATTAAAAAACATCATCTATGTTGGGAGAACTTCAACATAGAGAACATCTTCATTGGGGAGGTCATCAGATAACTCCCATTCTGCAGGGATAGAATGATTAGCTAGGAAATTTGCCAAAGCTTTCCCTTCAACAGCCTTTTTGTAGTACATAGGTGATCTCGTATTGGTTGAATATGATAGACCACTTCGCTAATCTCTCAGAGAGCATAGGTCTTGACATAACAAACTTGATTAGATCAATAAGAGAGATGAGTCATATGGAGTATGCCTCAAAATAGTGCTTCAACTTTTTAATGGCATAGAATAATGCTAAGCAGATCTTTTCAATAGGGGAATATTTCAATTTATTTTTAGCCAAGGATCTGCTCAGGTAGTAAAGCGCCTTTTCTTTACCCTCTTCATTTTCTTAAGTCATAAGAGCGCCAATTGACCTATCTTATGTTGCAATATACGATATAAGTGGCTTTCCAGGTACCAAAGCTCCCAACATCGATGGATTTAAGAAATTCCTTTTCATATTTTCAAAAGCATTCTGACATCATTCATCACACCTAAAAGGGGCATCTTTCTTCATAAGATGATTGAATGGTTAGCACCTTCCAGCGAGGTTTGATATGAATCTTCTTATGAATGCAAGACTACCTTGCAAGCTCTGTAGTTCCTTTAAGTTCCTTGACGCAAAGCATCTTCTGAATAGCATCTATCTTTGTGGGGTTGACCTCAATACCTCTATGATGGACTATAAAGCCAAGAAACTTACCTGATGTAATGCCAAATACACATTTGAGGGGATTCATCTTCAAGTTATATTTTCACAATTGATCAAACACCACTCGGAGATTTGTCAAGTGGTTACTTCTTTCCTTACTTTTAACAACCAAATCATCGACATAGCATTCAATATTTTTGTGCAGCATGTCATCAAAGATTTTTTGCATAGCATGCTGGTAAGTAGCGATTGCATTCTTCAACCCAAAAGGTATCACTTTATAACAGTAGATCCCCTTTGGAGTATGAAAATTCGTACACTCTTTATCTTGTGGTGACATTCTAATTTGGTTGTATCTTGAGGATCCATCCATGAAGGACAAGGCCTCATGACCTGTAGTTGCATCGACCATGAGCTTAATGATAGGTAATAGAAAATTATCTTTCGGGCATGCTTTATTTAAGTCTCAAAAGTTAGCACAAATGTGTATTTGGCCATTTTTCTTCTTGACAAACACAATGCTAGATATCCATGTCGGATACTTAACCTCTATAATAAACCTAGCATTCAGCTTCAATTTGAGGGATAAGCTTTAGGTGGAAAATTCGCTATGACTGCTTCACTGGGCGCACACTATACCTTATGCTAAGGTGATGAATTACAACTTTAGGATTTAATCTTGGCATCTCTTTATATGTCCAAGTGAGGATATCTTTGTACTCGCTCAAGGTTCTTAAGTACTGCTTTTCCTCTTCATTACTTAAGAGGGAACTTACAAATATAGGGCATGGCTCCTTCTTTGTGCCAAGATTCAATTCTTTAAGCTCATCTACAGTTGCTTGTCCACCATCTTCAAGTTGTGGGAGGCTTTTTAAATATCATCTTCAAAGGCATCTAATTCAGAATCTTCATCAACTGTAACATGATAACATGAGTACGGCTCATGGTCTTCTTCATCATCAGACTGTATAGTATTTACAACCTCTACACTTTGAAATGTGACCATCTATTGTATAACTCCATTTGCTTTCACAGTAGGGACAAATATCGCTCTTCACCCATGATAATTTATATCTTGTACAAAGTCACCTATAATCAATCTGCTAAACTCTCCAAGGTACTGAGGGCTTGGCTCTTCTGTAACGTTTGTGTAGTTAAAGCTTATTGTGACCTCCATTTTATCCTTATGTCCACCATCTTCATCAGATGAATGTCTCATAGCACGTTGCATCACCTTTATCAGTCTATCCATATTGATGATTAAGATCGAGGATTTGGCTTCACTCAATTGAGATAAGCAAATAGTCTGACCTTTAGCTTTGAACTGCATCATGTCAGCCTCATCACAGTTAGTTCTTTTTCTTGATTTTTTTACAATATTACTTCTAAGTTAGTTGAAGATCAATTCTTGTGGATGACTTTCCATAGGCCTTTTATGCGTTAATAGATTTTGACCAAGTTTATCAAAGATAGAAGGATGGTTGGTGTGAATGCCTAGTCGATTGAATACAGAGACACGACGATCACTTAACTTCTGACTTCCATTATTTCCACCTTTGTCAGTTGTAATATGTTGGACATTGACACACTTATCTTTTTTTGTCACATGTATTTTGATTGGCTCATCTGGTACACATCCTAAGTTGATCCTTGGTTGATCAATACAAAACCCTTGGCTTCATAATTTTTGTTGTGCATTGCTGAGGCCATGGATTTTTTTTCCAATCAACTTTAGCTTCAACTCCCCTAACTCAAATGGATTAGAGAAGTCATATCCAGACTTACCCAAGAGATTATAGGCTTTTGGATCAAACATCCCATGAAGTTTTTGATGTTGAGTCCTATTAAAAGAAAATTCAATCAAGGCCTTTGTGTTCAGACTGATGATAGGCATGATCAATTTTTTCCTCATAACTTTGTAGTCATCAGATCCTAATCCCTTAATTTGTTCTCTTTTATTGTGAAGTGATGGAACGTATGTTTCAGATTGCTCTTATTCTTCCTTTAGTTGTGATTGAAGGCTATCCCAAAATATTGGCAAATTAGGTGTCCCTATGAATTTAATAACTTTTCTTGCCAAAGTTTCAGCAGCGTTTGACCTCTTGGACTTTTGATCATCAGACTTTGGAGTTATAAATTCGACATGTTTTCCCTCCATAGGATGATTGCCTGGATCTTTTAACAACAACATCTCCTACACTGAGCTTGGGTTTAGATATAATTCAGTATCTATAAAGTATGATTCTGCCTCAGTGAATGGTTTCATATTCACATCAACCTTCATTATTTCACCATTCTTCAAATATTTAAAGCATTGGTGAAGGGTAGACGGAACCACTCTATTTTCATGAAGCCATGGTCTTCAAAGTAGTAAATTAAAAAAAGTTTTTGTGTCAGTGACATGAAATAAAGTATCTATTTTTAATTCTCTCATAGTAAGATCCAAGTAGATCATTCTAATGACTCGTTGGCCTCCTTGGTTGAAACTTTGAATGGTCAAGCAACTATGCGATAAGTTCTCAACTGTGATTCCCAATTATTTCATAGTAGATTTTAGCATGATGTTAACCATTGATCCCTCATCAATAAGCATGTGGTTGATTTTCTGATCTTACATGAATCTAAAAATAAAGAGTGATCAATTATGGGGCTTCAATCCCAGAAAAAAACTTTATCTATAAAGGTAATAACCGCACAACAATAAGCAAAATTTTGGCTTTCCACTTCTCCAGATGCAGTAAATGCCATTTTGACCTTTTGCTAAACAAATCTCATAAGAAAAAAGTCTTCTAGAGTAATAGGATCCCAACCATTTCTTCTTGATGTCCTCGTCTTAACATGAGAAAATTTCATATCTCTTGCTAAGTTTAGTTGAGGGTGCTTAGCGAGATATTGTCTTTTCAAGAATGATGGATAAAATTGGTGGATATGTTGCCTTTGCCTTCATTGGCATGTCACAAGAATCCATTTGCTATAATCTTGGACTTCAGAAATAGAAATTGTGTCTGAATTTTCTTTTTTTATCAATGGACAAAGCTTCAAACATGACTGGATCTATACTTTTGAATTGAAGTATTCTTGATGCCCCCATGAGTGGGGAAAGAACATTCTTCTGGTTGCAAGTGGCATTTATAATAGCTATGATACTAGCAATATTTGCATCCACGACATCTTTAGTATCAAGGATGATTTTTGCATCTTTGGTCAGCGTCATAATTTTCTCTTTAACCACAAAACATTTTTCTATAGGATGGTTAACAACTAGATGATACTTATAGTATTTTAGGTCAGTCACCTTCCCAACTTCATCAGGGCATTTTAGCTCGAGTAACTCGATCATCTTTCTTGCTAATAACTTGTCAAAAATCTTCGGGACGTTTGAGTCAAGAAATAGGTACTACATTTCCTGTAATTCTTTCAATGTAGGTTGACACCTTTCAAATGGCCTAGGTTGATCAGGCTTTTCTCCTATGTTATTGCTTGTGAAAATCTTGATAGGAGCTACTTTAATTGCCATGGATTCCTTCATAATATTTTTGATGAACTTCTCATTCCTTTTTAAGTTCTTTCTATCTTTCTTTTACTCATCCGCCAAAAAGTAGGCTTATAGTTTGCAATGCTCAACTCTATATCATGAGCATGAGTTGTTAGTTCCTCAGAACTTCGTGGCTTGATTCCTTGAAGGATATAAAGAAGCCCCTAATGCATCCGCACATCTTTATTGCTAAAGTTTCTGATAATCTATCCTTACAATTCAAGCTTAGTACACGCTAACAGTTGTTCTAGTCAACGACCAGCATGTCCTTCTATTACTTTGCATTAGTAAGCTCAATCATGCTCACAATGCAATGGTGTTGTAGAAGTGGTTCAAAAATTCTCTTTTCATTTCTACCCAACTATTAATAGATTTAGGCTCTAGATCAACATACTAATTAAATGCATTTCCCTTGAGTGATCTCATGAATTTCTTTACGAGGAGGTCCCCATCAATTTCTGCATTATTACATGTTTCCACAAAGTAGGCTATATGTTGCTTCGAATTACCTTTTCCATCAAACTGCTGGCGCTTTGGTGGCTAGTAATCAATCGGCATCCTTAGTGCATCAATCCACTTAGTATATGGCTTTGAGTACATGAGCAAATTTTGTGAAGGTCCACTATATTGTGCTTTGATAGTGTTAGTTATTATCTCTTGCAGTTGTTACACAAATAGCGCAATGATGGATGCTATGAAGTGATTTGATTTCTACACTACGTCTTGCTTGGGTGGCACTTTATTTTTTTACTTTTTATTTTCAACATGATTTGAGGATGATGAATGATTCTGACTAGACTCTTTGACATTTGAGTGCTCTAGCTGGTTCATCAATTGGGTAATCTAGAGGTCATTGTCTTCCACAATTTTTTGAAGATCAGCTATGGCTTGAGCCATTTGAGCAAGTTGTTCATCTACTGTAGTTGTTTCAGTTATCATCATAGGTAACACAGTAAAAAAAGATGATTTGGACTTGATCTCCATAGGACCTACTAAGTTTGAGCCATATGATAGAATAGTATCAACAATCTTACCCCTAGTAGAGGATTGAGCAGTCGCTGCTATAATATCCATAACATTTGTTTGATTCATAATGGTGACTTGATTCTTCTGAGGTTCCATGGAGAGTTTAGAAATGAAAACTGGAACTTTGATGTAGTAGAAAAAGATGAGAGGTAGAGATTGTCCCACCGGGCGTGCCAAAAATTTGTTCACATAAATTTTGAGTTTGCAAAAAGAATTACAAGATAAGAAAAATATGGACAAATCTAATATTTGATTTAAATAAAAAATGCTTACAATCTATGGAAATATCTATGTAATTGAAGACTAATCCTTTGATTCTTCTCCTTGGAATTTGATTCAAGGGCTTGATGCTTATTCTTGAATCGAATGAGCAATTCCCTCCTAAATTTGCAGATGAAATCACTTGAATCGGATGCGTAATTCCCTCATAAATTTGCAAATGAAATCACAAATTTCGTTAAAATCACAAATTTCCTTGAAATAAAGGTCTTTAGAATTTGGTTGCTTTTGAAGAAAATTTAGAACCCTCGTGGTTGCAACACTTCTTCATGGGAAGAGTTCGAACTTGAGAGCTTGGTGCTTGAATTTCTCGATGTATGGCATGCCTCTTAGTACCCCTTTTTATAGGCACAAAATAGGGTTTGATGTCTTGAAGCTTGAGTCTCCTCTTGGGCCGTGCCTGAATATCACTTGAGATGGGCTTAATTAATTAATGGGCTTTATTTATTTTGGCTTATTTAGCTAATCCAAAATAAATAAAAATTGTATAATTTATTTTGGATTGGCCTATTTAATAAAGCCTAAATTTATTATGGACTTTAATTTGAGACCCAATTCAATAGCTAATTTAATTGGACTATCAAATGGTAATATATCCCAATAAAATTTTAATGCCAACAACCTCTTAAACTCAATTTAAAGGACTTTGTTTTTAATACTTTTTCAAAAACTAGTTCAGAAAAAAATTTGTTGGATTGTTGTGAGTACTTTTTTGGTAACCATGTAAAATTGCTTGCCGTAAATATTTTTCTTAGTGACTATAAAATGTTGGTTGCTATAAGTTTAAAAGAGCTAAATAAAGATATATATTCTTAGCAACCAAAATAATTGATTGCTAATCATCAATTTAAAAGACTTATACTAACAATTTAATATTTTATTGTTAAATTGGTCACAATTACTATTCCTATATATCAACCATAAAAATTCTCGATAAAAACCCCAACTTTGGTCACTATACCATTGGCTAAGGTTGGTCCAATTATAGCCACCATTTATAGCTACCAAATATTGATTGGTTGTAAAAGTATTCATGGAATCTGATTTTAGCAACTAGATTACTTTTGGTTGCTAAAATCATATCTTTAGTCACCATTTTATTATGGTCACTAAGAATTTAGTCGCTGAAACCATTTTTTCTTGTAGTGACTAAAGATAGAGTGATAGCCAAGTTTTGGATGATGATTAATACAAAACAACCATTTATAGTCTACCATATTCTTTGAATAATCACTGGACACCAAATTGTCCACATCCAACTTTTAACTAGATCATCAATTTGGGTTGCATTGCAGCATTCCACTAAGGATGTTGCTAGGCTTGTCTTCAACTTTGGGGAATGAATGTGAAGCAATTTTGGATGGTCATATGTAATTGCTTGGCTTGAGTTTGTTTGTCTTGGAATGAGTAATCATGGGATGAAGGGATTTAGTAAATGGAACATTCTATGGTAGGGTTGGAGGAGTAGAAGATGTAATGGGTTGTGGTTGAATTGGAGGACAAGGGTAAGGGGTGTAGTGAAGATAACGTTGGTTGCATTAAGGTTGTACCCATGGGAGGTAGAGGTGATGGGAGTTTGCTTTGACGTTGGTAACTGAGAAGGTTGGTTTACTTGAGGAGCTAATTGAGAAGACATAGGGATAGGTCATGCCAAAATAGTAGAGGAGATAGGATTTGGTGAAGATTAAGGACGAGTTTCTGAATTTAGAGATAGGGAAGCCATACCTGAATGAATAGAGGCTATTTGTGAGAAGCAGAAGAGACTTTGGCGTACGCATAGACAATGAAGATGGAAGCTCTAAACAAGAATTTAAATTAGGAATATAATTTTCTAAATTTTGTTCATGAAATAACATTTCCCATGAGATATTCGATGAAGTATCCTTAAATTTTGAAAACATAATTTCAAAAGGATAATTTTCTTCACAAAATATTACATCTCACGGGAGAGAGTTTTGAGGTGACTAGGTCCAAGTATTGATGACCATAAAATTTATTGAAAAATCTTAAATAAACACATGGTTTTGAACGTGGGTCACTCTAGCCAAGGGTAACATAAACAACCAAAATTTTTTACGTGCACATATTTAGGTGCTTTTTTGAATAAAATTGCATACAGGCACTGGTCATTTAAATTTTGTGTTATTAGCTTATTTATGAGGTAGGCAACTTGATGACAAACAAAGGTCCAAAATTTTGAAGGTAGAGAGGCTTGATACAAAATTATTTTAACTGTCTTAAGAACATGCCTATGTTGGTGTTCAACTATAGCTACTCGTTGTGGTGTATAAGGTGGTGAAAGCAAATATTTTCAATATCATGTGATTTTAAATAGGATGACAGGCATTGAAATTCATCTCCATCATTGGTGTAAAAAGATAAATTTTTTGTTTATAACTAACATTCTAACATTGGATTTAAGGCTTGAAAAATTTGTAAAACTTCATGTTTAGAGTTCAATGTGTATAGACACATATATTTCAAGAAATGATCAACAAATAAAATGTAATAGTGGCTTTTATCAATTGATAAGATGGGGAAAAAGACCCTGTATATCACTATAAAATATTTGCAAGGGTCATTGACTTTGCGAAGAGTTTTGTTTATCTTATTTGAATAGCAAGAATTACAAACTGAAATTGTTCTCAAGAAACTAATAAGATAGAAAATTTATGTAAATTTGTATTTAAAGTGCGATTATTTGGATGTCCTAAGTGTCGATGCCATAGATGAAGATGAATGGCTATGTTGCATTGAGATAAGTACTGGTGTTGTTGTCTGATAACCATTCATATAGTCTACCTCTACTCTGCATTCACACTAGTGGCATCCTCATACTCAGATCCTTCACAAGATAAGAGAATAAAAAAAATTCAATGGAGGTGTTATTATCACGATAAAGTTGGGAAGTAAAAACGAGATTAGTTTTAATGGCAGGGGAACAAAGTTTATTATATAGGATAAATTGACAATTTGATGCACTTAAATTAGTGTTCTCAGTGTGGTATATTGATATGGTATTACCATTACCCATAGTGATCTCCTCGAGACCATGAAAATCATGTACAATTGTTAAGCTTTAGGCATCGGAAGCAATATGTGTTAGAATAATGCCTAGCAAGCTAATTGGATTGGCATATAACTACTCTTATGCCATATTCTTATTTGATCAACATAATTATGTAATTGTCCTACCTCATCTTATGCTATGCATTTGGTTGAAGCTAGCAAGATCACACATGATTGTGGGATATAGTGTAGGTCAATACTTGGCTACACCATAAATGTCTCTCTATGGTTGTAATCTTGAAATCACCCCAACTCATAGAATCTATGAGATAAGGACATCATGGATTCGGGTAGACTTGCATTAGCGATGTATGTTACAAAAGTTGGATGATGCCCCATTTTATGGGTATCTGGTGTAATGGACATCAATACACATTAGTGGAAACTTGTTAGAGAACAAGTTCATTGAGGACTCGACGTAGAGAAATCCTCAAGGTAGTTGAAGTGGTATGTCGAAAAGGACAATTCTTTAAGCTTATGATAGTGCATATAATTAGTCCTTTGACTTAAGGTTCCATGGTAAATTCATATGCTAATGCTTATGCTTTGATTCATGTATCGATCACTTAGAGGGTCACAAGTGTATGTTTTGATCCATTTTGTTCATCTTGTTACATGAGTTGATCTTCTATATTTTCTATGATGTTCGATTCAAGAAACCCTTGCCCAAGGCATGGTGATAATTTGGAAAAGAGTTTCCAAAGTTGAGGTCGCAATGAGTCGATCATAATGGATAGATATATAGTTATTGAGATTATTATGGTTCCAACAAATATCTTAATCCTAAGCCTTGAATAAGAGATAGAAAATGAAATGACCATATTTGTATGGTATTTGTCAGTTGAAGGGTTCATACGAATTAATTTCATGCATTGATTGGGCTCCATGGTTTGGTGGCTAGACATTGATCATAAAAATTGGATACTCTTAAATTAATGGAGATTAATTTAAGAGTGGGCAACTAAAAAGGAGTTTAATTGATCAAAATAGTATTTTACTATTAGCAACTAAATGGCAAGGAGTCAGAGCCCATGTCTAATTAATTGGTGAACCCAGCGAGTCACACACAAAAGCCAAAGTGTCTTCACAATTGATATTACCTACACGTTAGATAATACTATCCAAGGAGTTGGATAGAGAATAAGGAATTAATTGACTTGACTAATTTAAGGAGTTAAATTAATTCAATTAAATAATTCATTATTTAATTGAATCCAATTATAATTAATTCAATTGTTGAATTAATTTAAATAAATAATGTGATTATTTAATTAAGAGAAGAATTTGTGGAGACAAATTTATAGACCACAAATTGGCATTAAAATTGGATTTTACTTAGGACCAATTTACAAACCATCTAGACTAAAAGAACATGATTTTGTGTGATGAGATCACACTAGACCATATCTAGGTAGACAAATAGGATTATTTCCATAAAATGGAAATTGCAGTCAATATGTATATATTGTATATAAATATTCCATAAGATGAAAGATGTGAGTCTTATAATATATATATATATATATATATATAAAAGATTTCATTATGCGGGAAGAGTGACACACTAAGGGGTATCTAATGTGGTGGGTGCACACTACACCATTGTAAATTAACTAGCTAGATTTAATCTTAGAGGATATTCAATAGTAATGGAAGATGCGAACACAATATATATAGGTATATGTATATGAGGGTCACATTTTGTGGAAGCAAAATTTGCCTATAACTATCCTAGAGTGGCCACCTCTTTGCTCTAGTCGCTTGGCCATGTGTTGGCAAAATTCTATCTCCAAATTTACCCTCTCTTTTGGTCTTTTTCTCCTTCTAAAAGTGCTCTCTAGCCTTCTTCTTCTTCCAAACTTTGAAGATCATTTCTAGTTATCTTCTTCAATGTGTAAAGATCACTTGGTGTGTAGGTACCTTTGGTGAAAGAGCATTTGTTCTTCTAATTTTTGTGATGCCTTTCTGTTGCTAAGGTGTTGGCAAGATCTATTAGAGATGTAGATATATTTTGGGGAGGAATACTAGAAGAGTTCAAGGGGTATAATTTGGCTTGCACCTTAAGCTAATATCTTCTGCAAATGGAGTGCTAGGCAAATGTGTGTTTTCTTGCCAAATCTATTCATGATGCATGAGATGATCCCTTAATAGAGATATTTAATGTGTTTAAATGTTTAGTTTTCTATGTTGTTTATTGAATTTTTGAAATTCAAGCTTCTTTTCCTTGCAAATCTTCCTTCAAGTGGTATTAGAACTAATCTCATGCCTCTCGTGTTTTTGATTTTTGCTAATTGATTTCTGAATTGATGAAATTATCACATGGTTCTAGTCTAATCGATAGATTTGGATCATGTTGATAGTGGATGTGTCTTTGATTATATTTTAAAACATGATTAGATGTGATCTAATGTGGAAATTTCAATATGATTGAAATTTTAGCTAGTTGCATGATTAAATAAGATTTAATTTTTTTTATGCATTTTTCAGTGTTGTATAGCTTGTAATTGTTCTAAAATGTGTTGAAGAGGTTGCTAAAGTGTTGGATTAAACTTAGGTTTAAAATAATGGGAGAAAAACAATGCACAGTTACTATGCACACAGTGTGCATGCATGCTCAGCCAGCATGCCGAATACACCAAGTGCCCTGTAGCCTGTGTCTGCGTCCAGCAAGCCATGCCCTACAATGCTTATGTTAGTTGTGCGGACAATTTGGATGGGCGATGTGTGTAATTCTTTGTGCAATTTTTGCTCAACCTTTTGTGTACTTTTTGGCACCAAAATAAAGGTAAAATTGGTGGCGAATTTGCCATTTTTTGTGAAACATTTGGGCAATTTTGAGCATCTTTTGCTTGATGAAATTATTTCATGTTTTGGTGCAAATTACTTTCCTATGCCTTATCTTCCTAGTATAATTGTTATGCTAGTTATCTAATATTGTTTGAAGTATTATGAATGCTTTAAAATCTAATATTATCTATCAAATGCAATTGACCTATTTGTTGGAACTAGAATGTGTATGAGATGCACTTGTTCTAATTGCTAGTTGCTATTCATGAGATGAATGCTTTAATGAATTTACGTGATAGATTTATGGTTTATTCATTTATTTGATGAGTGAATGGATGAATTGAAGGATGGTCTTGAGCCTTAAAATTTGATTTAAAATAGTTCAATTTGATTGAATGGATTGTAATTAAACAGGCTTGCATGTCTTGTCTTTCCTCTTAATTCTCTAAAGTGTATTTCTTCATTTCTTCCTATGTATTCCCCTTGAGCAATACTCAAGGTCTCTTTTAGAAGATGTAATAAGAGTAGACTCAAATAGGTTGGTGAGGTCTTTCCTTCTTTTGGTGGCCATACCAACAAGTATAATGGAGACTTGGAGGATATGAGAGTGAAGGCTTAAAGCCCATGTATGTATGGGATGCATAAGTAATAGATAGGATCTATTCATTTAATTGCTAAACCACCTAAATCAACCAATTGAACCACAATGGCTCTAAGTAGTGTCACTTGGTCATGACTCATGATCATCCTAGTAGATGAATGCTAGGCTTTAGTTATTTATGCTTTTTATCCCTTGATGTATGGTGATGCATGCTTAGAATAGAAAACCTAAATAAAGATAATAATTGATGAGATCTTGCCAAGATAAAACCCTTACTTAGAAAGTCTAAGTTTATAATATTATATCATAATGGGCAATATTAAATCAAACTTTAATCATCCATGCCTTCCACTAATAGGTGTATGACATAAGGACTACCCTAGTTGGTGTATTTGCTATAAAGCGTGATATATACTTTCTTATATAGCTATGATCACTAAATTAGCATGAAATGCACTTTAAAATTATTTAGTTGTGACATTGGCCATGAGGCATGTGATGGTCACAATTGAATAGTTTTAAATATGATTAGTAGGCTAGACTTAATGTTAAGTGACATAAATGGCCACGAGGCGTGGGTTTATGTGAAAGGCGAGGTAAAATAAATTAAGGGTTGTATCTTGATGAAGTTGGCAACATTGTTACCTACCTTAGGATTAAAATTGAATGGCCACAAGGTATGGGTTCAAGATCAATACCTTGGGACCTTAATACCTACTGGGAAATATGGTTTCCTTAATTTTGTGTGTGGGCACATGATTTGATAAAATAGTGGGAGGCAACTCAAGATTAAAGACCATATCTTTTTTAAACATAATAATTGAATGAATGCTTATTCTCTTTTCTTTGCCCTTGTTGATTTTGTGAAAATTCGCAAAAACTCAAAATGGCTAATAATCCGCTCGCAACTATTTTGAAAATGAACAAGTTAATTAGGCCAAACTTCTATGATTGACTTTACAAGTTAGAATATTTTTTGACTCCAAGAAAAGGACCTTTGGGCCCCTATCAGATGCCCTCTCGAAAGTAACTTTTGATGAAATATGTGAAACATTCACGCGGTAGGTTGAAGGTCTTCAAAATTAGTACTTATAGTTAGCGTACATGACAAATAAGCGCAAAGCTTTTGTCAACATATGATGCTTGTTTTTGAATTACACACTTGCAAAGAGTTACATGGTGTGCAATCAAGGCATGAAAGGTCGATTACCTTGAAGGAGCTCTTTTGAACAAATATGATCGAGGGTTCTAGTGTCGATGAACATAGTCTCAAGATGATTGGAATTATTAAAAGGCTCAATTAACTTGACATGGTCATAGATATTGAACTATGCATAGATTTGATCTTGAAATCTCTATCAAGCTTGTTCAACTTATTTGTCATGAGCTTTAACATGAGTGAATGGAGGTTTTTGGTCAATTAGTTGGTTAACTTGTTAGTCACCTTGATGGAGACCATCAAGAAAGATATAGACTTTGATGATTGCTAGCATGTCCTAATCTAAGGTTTAAAAGGGAGAAAAATGAAAAAAGAGGTTCTTCTGGCAAGCAACCATTGAACCATCTGATAAGGGGTGTTCATTGTTTCAACCTGATCCAATGAACCCGATGATCTAAACCAAACCAATTTAATTAGTTTGGTTTGGTTCGGGTAATCATGTTTGATTGGGTAAAATTCAATCAAATTCGATTACATTTGGTTCGATTCTTCAATTTTACTTTTATCAACTCAACTCGACCTGATTAATTAAAATAAATTTATTATTATTTTTTAAATTATGACTTTTGTTATTTATATTCGTATTTAATGTTCAACTGAGATTTAAATTTGGGATTTTATAATATCAATAATGGTTTGTGATAAATAAGGAGATAATTTATAACAATTATGACTTGTAGTGCTCTTGTGCAATACTGTATGCTTTTGAATTTTGATGAATATTTTAAAAATAATTTAATTATTTTGATTTTCTAGTTAAAGAACTAACAAAATTGCAATGGGTGTTTTTTCCTCATCCTTCTCATCCTCCTTCTCCTTCTTCTTTTTTCTTTCTTTCTTCGTTTTTTCCCCTTGAACCCAATTACCCTAATCAAACCAACCCGATCTAGATCGGGTTGGTTTGGTTTGAGTTCAGAAATTAAAAATGAAAAATTCAACCCGAACTGTATCCAACCTAATTCGGATTCATTTTTTCCCCAAACCCAAACCAACCTGACCCGTGAACACCTCTACCTCCGATGGGATCGAGGAAAAGAAACTTAATTAGTAAGATACAAAATGTTTTCACTATGGAAAAGTTGAGCTTTGAAAGAGAAACTGTAAGAAATATCTTGTAACCATTTAGAATGGTATGTTTTTTCTTGAAGTCAACTTAATGGCTGATAGTTCTTCATGGATACTTAATATTACATATAGTTCTTACCTTTGCAATTTGTTATAGATGATGGAGAAAAGAATGAAGTAGAGTAAAAAGGGATGTGATCCTTTGCCTTGGTAATGGGGTAATAGTTGCAGCCGGAGATTATGGCATTGTTACTCTAGTGACTTCCGAATTCAATAAATAAATAGAAGAAAATTAGGTAACCTAGATAACACATTCTTGTGGTATGCTAGGCTAGGACATGTTTTTCAAAATAGGATGAGCAAATTGGTTACCTTAAGTTCAGTAAATATTGGTTCGGATATATGTATCTTACAAAGAACAAATCTAAGGCTTATGAAAGGTTCAAAGTCCAAAAGAATGAAGTATAGAAGTAACTACATTTAGTATTAAAACACTTCAATCTGATCGAGGTGTGAAATATTTAAGTGATGAATTTTTGGGTTATTTAAGAGAGAATGTGATTATTTCACAATAGACTCTTCCTAGCATACCCCAACTCAATAGAGTTGTCGACCACAAAAACTTTACTTTGTTGGACATAGTGTGATCTATGATGAGCTTTATAGATTTTTTTTCCTTTTATTTTAGGGTTATACTCTAAAACAACAATGAAGTTGCTAAATGTAGTACTTTCAAAGTCCTTACATGAGATGTGGTTTCACAGAGCACCTTCAAATTCCAATCTTAGGGTATAGGTGTCTCTCTTATACATCAAGAGACTAGTAGGAGATAAGTTCAATGCTAGACTAGTTTATAGGATACCCTAAGAGAGTCTATAGGTTACTACTTGTATAATCCTTAGAATAAAAAGTGTTTATCTCAAGAAACAACAATTTTTTAGAGAAAGAGTTTCTATTAGATAGAAAGAGCATTTTAGTTGAATTAGATAAATTTCAAGATGATCATAGCATGCCATAAGAAAGTAAAACAATTGCACAAGAGCTATCTACTACACATATTCCAAGAAGGTTTGCTCGGGTGAGGAAACAACCAAAAGGTATGGTTTTCTTCACGAATTGATCAATCAGATAGTAATTTGAGGACTTTTGATGCGTTCATATTGGACATGAATTTAGAAAAATGGGAAGATGTAATGAAATAAGAATATACTTCATGTACTTGGTAGATCCACTAGAAGGTATAGTACCTATTGGTTGGAAATAGATTTACAAGTAAAAGCTTGGAGTGAATAGAGAGGCAGTAACCTATAAGGTTAGACTTGTGGCAAAGGATTACACTCAGAGATAAAGGATTAACTTTGAGGAATCCTTCTCACCAGGTCGATGCCTAAATCCATTAGAATATTACTTGCCATAGCATCATATTATCACTATGAGATATGGCAAATGAAGTGAGTAAAGGTCTATCTATGGACTTAAGCAAGCTTCCCGAAGTTGGAACTTACATTTTGATGAGTCAATTAAAGAGGTTGGCTTCATCTAGAATATATATTAGCCATGTGTGTACAAGAAAGCTAGCAGAAGTTTGATCCAGTTCGTGGTGCTTTATGTTGATGAGATCTTTCTCATTGGGAATGATAAAGGAATGTTAAAGTGTACTAAAGCATTATTATCTATACAATTTTCATAAAGGAATTGGAAAATGCATCATTCATATTAGGAATATGAATCTATAGAAATAGATTTTAGATTATGTTGGGGCTTTCTCAATCATTGTACATAGATAAAATGCAAAAGTGGTTTAGTATGGAGAAATCCAAGAGAGGATACCTCCCCACGAGACATGTTGTAACACCCTAAATTTTAGGTTGTAAATTTAAATTTATTGTTTGAACAAATATAATAAGAATTCACTAAATTAGGTTCAATTAATTTTGATTAAAATTGAATTAAGGCTCATAGATAATTTATTAATAGATGACTAATTTAATTGAGAATAAGAGAAGGGCTTGATTGTTTAAAATTGTAAAATTTAGAGGGTTAATATGAGTGAATTAAAAGTATGAGGACTTCAGAATAATTAAAGTTGGTCCCAATTGCCCAGAAATAGAAATGTTATGGGTTAATATGTAAGAAATAAAAGTTGGAGGACTTAATTGTATCTTAGGGGCCAAACTGAAGGTGGTTTAAAATTTGAGGGGCCCAATTGAAGGTGGTTTATAGTTTTGGGGTTAAATTGAAGGAAATAAAAAAATATTATATATATAGGATCAAGGATGATAATTAACTAAAATTTCAAAACTAACCTCAACCTTACCCAATGGTGAATTACTGGAAAATGACTATGAAACTTGAAAATAACATACCATAGTAAGTTTTGTCTAGCTTAGAGGAGTATAACCATACTAAGAATGACCAAACCAAGCAAGAAAATCACCAAAAAATGAAACCCGATAGTGAGGCGGTGGAGGGTTAATGGTTCCCTCACTGAAGGCTAAGTTTAGGTAGGTTTTGGTTGTGAGCTTATGGGTAAGAAGATGGTGTGGTCAATTTGAGGTTTTGACCTGTGATGGTAGAGGAATTGATATGGTGGTGAAATGGTAGAACTAAGGCTCACACAATGATTTTTTGAGCAATTGGTCGGCTAAATAGCGATCAATCAAGAAATTGACTGGGGCATTTTGTTCTTGGCGTTGAGATGCACTCGATGGTGGTGGTGCTGGCCTCCACCTCCAACAGTGATGCATGCAGCGATTTTTGGACAATCGACATAGAATTAAATTCAAACTCGTTTGGACTATTCTCGGCTTGAGATTGGATTTGGATATGATTCAATTAGGTAAATTTCATATTGAATGTTAATTCGATTGATTTTTAAAATTCTAATTCAATATTTATCAAATTAGGATTATTGAAATGTAATTTCACTTAAGATGATAATTAATTTGTAGGTATTGAATGAAATTGATTATAATTCTAAGTTTAGTAAATTAAGAAAGATTGATTCAAAGATTTATCCATAGACTGATAATATAGTATGTCATGAACAAAATATAGTTAAGCTTAACCTAAAGTTATATTGATAGAATGACAATGAATTATCAAATTTGGATCTGATAGACTCAACAAACCCAATTAATTTAGGAACATGGACCCTCATCACTTACCATGAAATAAGTGAAGTGATGAATGGAGTTTGTTGGGTTAGCCACCTAGAATTACTTTTGGTAATCTATAATTAAACTAGTTAGAAGTCTTAGAATAAGAAAATTAAGTATATCATAAGAACATGCTTTAGAATAAGATAAAGTAAAATATTCAAAAAATAGGTTGGGTAACTTAAGGATTGAGTTGGCCAGAGCATGTAAATCTATTGAGACCGTTCAAACATTAAGGTGATAAAATAGGAATGTTTGGGCCCAAGTAAGGAAAGTCTCGTAATACTAAGAATATCATGTATTTGAAAGATTAAGGCCATTTGAGATGATATGTAATTGAACTTGAGTATTATAGCAACAAATATCTATAGAATATTAGAACCCCAAATGAGACCACAATGATGTGGATCATATCAGTAATCCATGCACCAACTGACTAGCAAAGGAATAGCGTATTTATTTGTCTTAAGCATTTAGATATAAAATTAAGATTATTGGCATTGATTCAAAATAGCATTAAGTTTGATAAAGATATGAACTATATTTATACTTAAGATTTAGAGCATTGATAGGATGATAACTTGGGTTATCTATGATAGTTCTTGGTTTGACTAGGAAGTCAGGATCTAAGTGTCGATACAACTTGGAGTTTCTCTGCATTTGCTAGGTGAGTCAATACTTGATAATATAAGATTTTTTTATTGGTGAAAAAACATGTATACTTGTTAATATATCTTAGTTGCTTGATCCCTGTCAACAAATATGTTGCGAAATTTGCCACACATCACCACTTTATGCTAATTGTGATTCTAATTGAACTTTACTTATGACATCTTACCTAAAATTGGCAATCGTGATGGGAAAATTGAAAAGGGATTTCAAAATACTTATTTTATTAATGCCATAACTATTACCTTGAAATGAGTTCAATATACATTGCTAGATTACTTATTTGTCATGTCAAATCAAAATGTTAATCAAAATATTGTTGGACATGTTACATGATATTCATGAATGTACTTGATACCTTTAGGGGTAGGCCTTGAAATTAGATCTAAAGTAACTAGGCAAAATGGATTAATGATGGCTAGTCTTCTACTGATACCATACAAGCTATATATATGATACTATCTCATAGCCAATTGGAGATAGCTATCTATGAGTGGGATAAGACATGTAGCTAGCCATGCCTAATGATTGTTTATATGTCTGAGTTGATCACTTGAAAATTGGAAATATAAGAAGTTTTCATATTTTCGAAAGTGAAGTGACAAGGTAAGAGAACCACCACCAACAAGATTGTAAAAGTAATTGATATGCTTGATACTTGTGCTTTAAAACTAGAATATTTAACAAAAATTAAGTGATTGTTCAAATTTCATGTCAACCCCTTTGGTCGTATTAGAGATTTAAATCTCTACAAACATGCAGCAAGTTTTGTGAAGTCTTATCACTGGTATGAGATGGTGGTGAGATGGATCACTTAAAATTTTGACTAAAATCTTCTCTCATGACTTCTAGAGACTTTAATACTTCTACTTATTTTCTATATAATATTTGGAAAATTGTCACGCTATTGTTATTGCTAAAATATTTCACTAAATCATTCAGACTTATGTTGTTGTATTGTTATCTTTTGTTCTTTACCTTAGACAAGAATGAGTGATGAAGATAGACTAAACCACTGGTCACATAAGGTTATAAGTCCAATAAATATATAGATGTGCAGATTGTATTTATAGAAATACTAACATCAATTTAATGAATGTGGGGGATGTGCTAAGTGTGGTTCATGATACTTTGGTTCTAAGTTGAACTTCTAATGGATGTTGCTTGTGGAAATTAAATACTTTGAATTTTGAGAAACGTGTATTTAGTTATCCAGAAGACTTGTGGTATAGAATGGGTGGCACCTCGGATAGGAACATACGCATCTTAGTTGGGGTGCTGTGGAGGTGGTATTAGAGCTTAAGTCTGAAAACCTGAGCTACACTAGGATATGATCCTTGGAACATAAAGGTTTTGCTTAGTGGGGATTAAGCATGACTCTGGAATGTGACTAGAACATGAATTCTTGGGATAATATTCAATTTGAAAGATGTGAATGGTTATAGTTTAGTGGCCGACTAATGTATAATCTATAACTCCTAAGGTATCGAGCATGTGATTTCTTATATTTGGGAAGAATAATGTTATTGGGTACTTGTATTGCATATGAACTTGTTTGAGAGCACTCTAATCAATGCATGAGTCGATGATTATTTTAGATAGAGCTGGATTGATGAGCAACAGATCTTTTAGATCGATGCTTTGAACATAAAAGAATGTTGTGATCTAAATGGCATGCCTATATGAGAAGTGCTATGCCAATAACTCAAGTCTCCTTAGAATGCAAAATATTGGGATTAATGAAGGTTAAGTTTGACATGAAAATCTAGCTAGGATGTGAACTTCTAGGATAATGCTTGATATCAAAGGAATAAAGGATTTATATTAGAGTAGCCAGCATGTTTCTAGCCCATTACCCTTGAGATGTTAAGCATATGATTTTAGTAACGTCTTGTGGAATGATATTCTTAGTATCACATTATAGTGTCAGTGTATTTGTGATAATGGAACTTGAGAAGCCAAGGATCATTCTAGAATAATCTTTATTTTGGTTTATACATATGGGTGAGACCCACAGAGTATTTTTATTTCAGAGAAATCAATACTTCAACAATGGAGTTGACTAGTATAACTACATTGTGGTATTTGAGAGAGACATAATGAATATTTTCCATAAGGAAATCTTTTAAGAAAAATATGACTGACATGTGTGTATGGTTATAATTTAAATGTTTGGGGAAACTAGCTCATAAATAATAAGAAAGCTCATTAGTACGAGCACAGGATGACAACAAACAAAATAAAAGAAAAATTTCCTATAAGAATGAAGTTTTTAAGGAATGCAAAAGTCATCTATAGTTAGTGTTGGAATCTTAAAGGAAAATATCAAGTAAGGGTACAGAAGTCCATGAGAAGGGATTTGGAGAAATTGAATGGAAATGATGGGATAAAAAGAGTTGTTGATAAAATTTTAATCTAGAAAGATTTGATGAAGGGTGAGGGTTATTATTATAATGAGACCTAATTGATTATTGAAATCTCAAGATACAAGATATGAAAATGAAGAATAAAGACACATATTTGAAAATGAGATTCATCTATACATACACTGATAAAACTATGGATAAGGCTCGTGTATGAAAGAAATTAAATGTATCAAATGAACTCCACAAAATTTTCTACCATATTTTGATATCCCGTACCTTCATGAGCAAAATAACAATTCTAGTACCAATTTGATGAGCAACAAGTTTAAAAATAACATCCCAGTATTCTTAAGAACTAGATAAACATATATATATATTTACAGAAGTTGCATACAAATGTAATTGTGTGGAATGATTTGAATTTTAGAAAATCTTATCTCATGTTCAAGTATTCTACATTTTACAATAATATGTCAACCTCAACCTTATTTAGAAATGTTTTAGGTTTAATGTCATGGGCTAAATTCATTTGGGCTTGTTTTCTCAAGCTAAAATTTTGACACATCGACAACCCATGTTAACAGAAGTTATTAGTCAGGTGCACATTCATAGGCCAACTACATCATAGCGGACAATCACCAATTAACCAAACCAACATATTTTAATACTATGTAGAAAATATTCTAATTGGAAATGTATAAAAAAAGACAAACAATGACGCTAGCCTTTTACGTCTCTTATGAATAGATTTTGAAATGAGGAGACCAAACAAAGAATCTAATTATGGTGACATGATGCTCTTGTGGTTTATTGATAAACACAACTAAGTTAGTAGCATCTAGATAGAAGCAGGGAGACATTTAGGTAGAATCTGATTCCAGTGAAATGATATTTTTGTAGGTTAGTGATAAATGCAACTAAATCATTAACTTTAAAAGTATTGTAAAAGACCTCATGAAAAGCACTTTGGGCAATTCTTTAGATTTCATTAGCAATAAAAGGAAAGGATGTTGATTGAAAATTTGAGAAAGTTTTCATAACATTGAGAAACAACAATGTATCATTGATAAGGACTTGCGGTACAGGGATAGGAACTAAACAAGCCTAATTGAATATAGGATCATAATTCCTTGCCCCACGCAAACTACTTATCTTAGTGTAAGGATGCATAGTTTATTTAATGTTGAACTAAATTGAGAATGTTCTTAATTAGAAGTTGATGGAAAATATATACTGGAAATTACCTCATATTCATAATATAGGTGCTATGGATTGAAATAATGTCACTAAGCTGATTAGGCTCATTCAACATTTGCAAAAACAACATATAGGATATTTGATTTATTGGATTGGTTTCTGACAAGTTTATTAAGGATAGTTGGTGAACTTGGAATCGAAGAAAGAATCATACTACATTTACACTTGGTGTTATAGATACTTATAGGAATAACAATTATGCGCTAAGTTAATAATTTGAGTATCAATTGCAAAAAAAAGTAAGTTTAAATTTGCGTAACACCATCACGGAATATCAGGGTAATACTACCAAGATCAAGGTTATGGTCAATTAGAAATAGTAAAGTGACCTTACTAAAACCAAGATTTTTAGATGATTGAAAATGGATAGGAGATATGTTTGAAATACAAAGTCCTTTAGGTTCTGCCTATTAGTATCACAGGTGTATTCAAGATTTTTGTTAGGCGATGAATATGTTGATTCACTTAAATAAGAAAAATTGGCAACCTTAACGCATAGGAAAAGGAATGAAGATATCTTACAAAATAAAGGAGAAGATTAGCTTGTGCTAGTTATTATTCCTCTTATAGAATGTATAGAATTGTCCTATGTGTTTATCCTCTCACAAAAAAAAAAAAAAAATAGATTACAAGAAAGGGGGCATAGGTACCCTAAGAAAACTTAAATCCTGAAAGCAGAATTATCCCACTAAGAATATGACTTGTTACTTTGGGTTGTCCTTCTAAAATAAAACTCACTCTTGTGGATTAATGGAATTTCCTAAAAAAAAATGTAGATTATAGTTGTTATCTAAGTATAAACATCTAAATTAAAAGAGTGAGAAGAATAAAATTATATACCCAATTGAGATGTTGCAAAGCACATGATTCCTTGAGAGAAAATAGAATTTGATCATGCCAAAGCCAAAGCTATAGTAAGCTGAAGAAGGTTGAAGAATATGTCAAAAATAAAAGTTGCTTATACTTTAACAATTTGTGTAGAATATGATCTTCCTAAGGTCATAGGCCCACTGATTGAAATAATTAAAAATGGGCTAATCTTTGAATAAATGGAGATATGTAGAGAATTTCAAGAATGAAAGAGATAGATTATAATCTTAGTACTAGTTCTAACCTTCTTCAGGAAACCTAAGAAGATATCAATTATGGCTATACTCTGAAACGAATATTAGGTCATGAGGGAATAATCTCACATACATTGGAAAAACTTGAGATATAGGTATATACGAGCTTGCCAAACACTAGATATGAAAGGCAACATGGAATACTCAACTAAGTATGAGTAAATGAAAAAACCTACGATAATGACTCCCAATAAGAAGGATTTCCACTCTTCTACTACAAGTAAGAGTCACTTGAGATTGGAGAAAGGTATATATGGAACCAATTGGATTAAAAGAAATAGGAATCCCCAACAAAATTACCCATGGGAATAGTAAGATGGTAAGTGATGACACTACTAGATCTTTCATATTTCAAATAAAAATCTAGGAACCAGATTCTCTTAGGGGGGGAGGGGGAGTTGTAACACCCTAAATATTATGTTGTAAATCTAAAGTAATTGTTTCAACAAAAATAATAAGAATTCACTAAATTGGGTTCAATTAATTCCAATTTAAAATTGAATTGAGGCTCATGGGTAATTATTAATAAATGAGGGATTTAATTGGGAATAAGAGAAGGACTTGATTGTAAAAAATTATAAAATTTTTAAGGGGTTAATGTGAGCCAATTAAAAGTTTGAGGACTTTAGATTAATTAAAGATGGACCCAATTACCTAGAAACAAAATGTGTAAGAAATAAAAGTGGAAGGACTTAATTTTAACTTAGGGGCTAAACTGAAGGCAGTTTAACATTTAAGGGGCTCAATTGAAGGTGGTTTATAGTTTTGGGGTTAAATTAAATAAAATAGAAAAATATTTTATATATGTAGGATTAAAGATGAAAATTAACTAAATTTTCAAAATCAATCCCAACCCTAACCAAATGATGAATTATCAAAAAATGATCGTGAAACCTAAAAATAACACCATAATAGGCTTCGTCTGGTTGAAATGAGCATAACCATACCAAAAATGACAAAAATTAAGTAAGAAAATAGCGGAAAAATGAAACCTGACGACGAGGTGGTGGTAGGTTGGTGGTTTTGCTGCCAAAAGTGGTTAGGTTTAGGTAGGTTTTGGTCACGAGCTTATGGGCAAGGAGATAGTGGTGTCAATTTGAGGTTTCAACTAGCGGTGGTAGAGGATTTGACATGGTGGTGAGGCGACAAAACTAGGGCTCCCACAATGATTTTTTGAGCAATTTGTTGGCTAAATAGTGATCAATCAGGAAATTGATTAGGGTATTTTGTTCCTAGCATTGAGACACACCTAGTGGTGGTGATGGTTTCCACCTTTGATGACGGAGCTTGTCAATTTGGCGGTAGAGCGTGCGGTGATTTTTGGATAATTAGCACAGAATTAAATTTCAAACTCATGAGATAATTCTTGGCTTGAGATTAGATCCAGAAATGATCCAATTGGATAAATTTCATATTGAATGTCAATTCGATTGATTTTTACAATTCTAATTCAATGTTTATCAAATTAGGATTATTGAAATGTAATTTCACTCGAGATGATAATTAATTTGTAAGTATTGAACAAAATTGATAATAATTCTAAGTTTAGTAAATTAAGAAAGGTTGATTAAAAGATTTACACTTAGATTGATAATGCAGTATACTATGAACAAAACATAGTTAAGCTTAACCTAAAGCTTAAGTTATATAAATCTTAGAATAAGAATGAATTATCCAACTTGGATTTGATAGACTTGTAAAACTCAATTAATTTAGGAACATGAACCTTCATCATGTACTGTGAAATAAGTGAAGTGATGGATGGAGTTTGTTGGGGTTAGCGGCCCAAAATTACATTTGGTAATCTATAATTAAACTGGGTTGAAGTTTTAGAATATGACAAATAAGTATGTCATGGGGCTATGTTTATAGAATAAGATAGAGTAAAATATTCATAAAACAAGTTGGGTAACTTGACGATTGAGTTAGCTTGAGCATGTAAAGCTATTGAGACGGTTGGAATAATAGGGCAATAAAATGGGAATTTTGGGGCTCAAGTAAGTAATGTCTCGTAATACTAAGAATATCATGCATTTGAAAGATTAAGGTCATTTGAGAGGATACGTAATTGAACTTGAGTGTTATAGCAACAAATATCTATTGAATATTAGAACTAAATGAGACCAAAATAATATGGATTATTTTAATAATCCATGCATCAATTGACTAGTTAAGGAATACCACATTTAATTGTCTTAAGAATTTAGATATAAAGCCAAGATTATGGGGATTGTGTTAGAATAACCTTAAGTTTGAGAAAGATATTAGCTAGATTTATACTTAAGATTCAAAAGATTGATAAAATGATAACTTGGGTTATCTTATGATAATTCTCGATTTGACTAGAAAGTCAAGACTTGAGCGACCAAAAAACTAGTAATTCCCTTGCATTTGTCCAGTAAGTTAATATTTAATAATATGAGATTTTTTTTCTAGGGAAAGAACTTATATACTTGTTAATATATCTTAATAACTTGATCCCCTTCAACAAACATGTTGCGAAATTTACCACACATCACCCCTTTATGCTAATTGTGATTCCTATTGAACTTTATTTATGACGTCTTACCTAAAATTGGCGAATGTGTTGGAAAAACTAAAAAGAGATTTCGATATGCATGTTCTATTAGCACCATGACTATTACCTTGAAATAAGTTCGATATAAATTGCTTGATTGCTTGCTTGTCATGGAAAATTGAAATGTTAATTGAAACATTATTGGACATGTTACATGATATTCATGAATATACTTGATACCTTTGGAGATGGCCCCCAGGATTAGATTGAAAGACGATTGAGCGGAATGAACTAATGGTGATAGGTCTTTGGTTGTACCCTACAAGCTGTATATGTAATCTTGTCTCATAGCCAACTGGAGATAGCTGTCTGTGAGTGAGATAAGGCATGTGGCTAGCCATGCCTAATGATTGTTTACATGTTCAAGCTGATCACTTAAAAATTGGTAGGAGAAGGATTTTTCATGTCTTTGAAAGAAAAGTGACAAGATAGAAGAACCACTAATAGCAAGATTGTATAAGTAATTCATATGCTTGATACTTGTGCTTTGAAACTCAAATCTTTGACAAAAATCAAATGATTGTTCAAATGTCATGTTGACCCCTTTGGTTGTATTTGAGATTTAAATCTCTATAAACAGACAGTAAGTTATGTGAAGTCACATCACTGGTATAGGACGATGGTGAAATGGATCAGTTAAAATTTTGACTAAAATTCTTCTCTCACGACCTGTGGAGACTTTAATGCCTCTACATGGTTCCTATATCATATTTGGGAAATTGTCACTTTATTGTTGTTATTAAAATATCTCACTAAGTCATTCAGACTTATGTTGTTGTATTGTTATGTTCCTTTCCTTACCCTAGATAAGAATGAGTGATGAAGATAGACTAAACCATGGGACGCATAAGGTAATAAGTCCAATAAATATATAGATATACAAATTCTATTTATAGAAATATTGACATCAATTTAATGAATGTGGGGGAAGTGCAAAGTGTGATTTATGATACTTTTATTCTAAGTTGAACTTTTGATGGATGTCGCTTATCAAAATTAAATACTTTGAATTTTGAGAAATGTATCTTTAGTTATCCAAAAGAGCTATGGTATAGAATGTTGGAATAGTGCGTAGCAAGCTAATTAGATTGGCCTTGTAAGACTATTTCTTTGTATAACAATTTTGATTGAATGATATTCTTTATATAGCTATCTTCATTTTATACTTTTTATTACTTCACTGGCATTTGGATGATGCCCTTAGATCACAATAAACTATGGGACTTGGTTATGCATTAGATGCTAATCATGAAATAAGTCTTATACAGTCGTGATTTTAAACTTTCCAAGTCATAGGATCTAACAAGATAGGGCATCTAAGATTTGAATAGACTTGCACTGACAATGCATAAATCTAAGGGTTGGATGTTACCCTATTCCATAGGCAACTTCATATGAAATACGGTGCATGTTAGTAGGTGCTTGTTAGAGAACAAGGTACTAAAAACCCACTCAAAAAATTCACTAGACAACCATAATGGTAAGTTGATAATAGAAAATTCTCCTACCTATATTAGTGCATATTATTAGTCTTCTGACTTGAGGATTTATCGTACCTTATGTCTGGTCCTCATGCTTTGACTCTTTTTTGGTCACTTAGTAGGCTGTTCGAATTGAGATTGGGTATGATCTACTTGGCAAAGAGATTTGTGAGATCTAAAATGAAATTCGATTCCTTGTCTTTGTGAAGGGCGAATTCATCTCTTATGTATTGTATAATGATCGATTCCAAGAAATTCTTGTGCAAGGTAATGTGATAATTTGAAAAAAGAGTTTTTCAAAGATGAGGTCACATAGTGGAATCGAGCATTGAGAATAGAGACATAGTATTGGGGCTATTAGGGAGCTGGCGAATATCTTGCCCTAGGCCATTTTGAGGAGATAGGAGACGGAAGAATTGTATTTGCATGGTACGTGTAGAGCTATAATGGTTCTCCAAAAGCATTCATTTTGGCTAATTACTTGGGCTCCATGGGCTTAAGGTTGGATATTGATTATAGAGATTGGGTACTCTTCAATTAATGAGATTAATTGAATTGAGTCAAGGTTTAAAAGTATTTTAAACTAAAATGAGTATAAGATATTCAAACGTCACAAGGAGCTGTGAGTCCATGTCCGGTGAATGGTAGAACCTATTGGGTCACACACAAAATTCAATTAGCTTCCTTATTGATAGATGAATTTTTCTAAGAGTTAGAATATTCACTCTTAGTGGATCGATTTTGAGGTGATCAATTTTGCGATTAATTTTAGCTTGATTAATTTAAGTGTTAAATTGATCAACTAATTTAAGGAGTTAAATTAAACCAATAATTAAAGAATTAATTATTTTATGTCATTCGATCTCCAATTGATCAAAGTTAACTTAAGGAGTTAAGTTAACAAAATTAAGCTTAAGAGTTAAGCTTGTTAACTTAAGCGTTAAGTCAAAGGTTAATTAATTAAATTAAAGTGTTTAATTTAATTAATGAGAAGAGTATATTTTGGATGGAAAATTCAAATGAAGAGCCCATTTGAGTTTTTATTTTAATTAATTTGAAATTAGATTCCAAATTAGATTGAATTACACATGAAATTCAAATAAGATTTGAATTTGCACTTGCCAACTTGGCATGCAAGTTGGCTGCCCACCTTGAGGAAGGTGTGATGCTAACTTGGCATCACACCATCCTTCCTCTATATATAGATATAAAGGGGGCCTATATTCAGCACTTGCATTTTGATGTGAAGATTAGAATCTTTCACATTTCCCTCCAAAACTCTTTCCAAGCGTTGCCTTATGTGTTGAAGCTTTGGTCTTTATTCTTCTCCTACCTCAAAATCAGCCGCCACTAAAGCTTTTCTTCTATTTTTATCCAGAGACAAGTGAGGAGAAATTGGAAGTTCAATTGGTGTGTGGATCATTACATTAGAAGCAAAACATTTGGTTTGTTTGCCTTCGGAGATCCACTTTGTAAAACAACAATTTTGAGGAATATTTTTTCTAAGAGATCTAGAATGTGTTTTGCTTTGATTTTTACTAGTGTCTTCATCAAGGCATTGAGAAGATACAGCAATTGTTTCATGATTTTTGGAGAAGTTTGGATGAGGTAAAAGTTGCTCTCTTCTAGCTGCGTTAGTTTCTGGCAAATTCTGGATTGGTGAAGGGTTCACCATTTTCTCATTGGAAATTTGCTCATCAAGGTAATTTTCTACCTAAATTTGAATCGTGAGCATGCTTAGATCCTTGTTAGCTTGAGTAGCTTAGTTAATTTTAGCTTTTGAAGTTTTAATTATTGGATCCTAGAGCTATTATAGCCTTCAATTGGTATCAAAGCCTAATTCATGCAATGATTTGGATTTTTGATTGATTGATTCTTGTGATGGATTGATCAAAATCACCAAATACTTGATTTAGATGATAGATTGAAGTGTTTGGTTGATGTTGTGTGTGGCTCCTTAGTTGATGAATTGAAAACATGCTATTATGTGATTTAAGTGTTGATTCATGTAATTAGCATATTTTAACTCATAGATTCTAATGTTGAATGTTGATTTAGCATTAGTTGATGTTATATATTGGTATAACATGTTTTTTAATGGCTGAAAGTGGTTTGGTCATTTTTAAGATCTAATTTGATTGGAATTTTGTTGGAGATTTTTGGAGAATGTGGTTCTTACTTGAACTTGTTTTTGAAAGCATATTTGGAAGCTTGAAATTACAGTTTTGAAAGATGTTTTAATGCTGAAATTACATCCATAGGGTGTGTTTTAATTTCTAGAACAAGTTTTGAAGTTTTTGGTGCACATAAGTTAAGCCAAAAGTAGCTTAACGTGCCATTGACTGTAAAATAGGGCAGTTGCCGGCCATGGCAAGGCAATGACTAAGTTTTTCTACCCAACCATAAGCACACCTTAGCCAGCAATGCCTAGTTTAAGGTTAGATGAGTTTTGAGCTTCATTTTGGTTTCTTTTGTGACTAAAAACCATTTTAAATTGCACCTAATGGATGCACAAGTGTTGTGCCTTTTGTGACTAAAAATCATTTTAAATCACACCTAATGGATGTACAAGTGTTGTGCAGGCTCCCAAATTTATGTTTGACATTTTTTATTAATTTTAAAAACTTGTTAAAGTTAATCTCCTACTTGTTGCATAATTGTTAAAGTTAAAGTTATACTTGATTTTTTAATTGTTCATTTAAGTGTTGAATGAATGATGAATGAATAGGGATGATCTTGAGCCTTTTAATATTGATTTTATTTATTTCAAGTTGTTGAAATGGATTGTATAAAATAGGGCTTACCTGCCTCTTGTTCTATCTTGTAAAAATTATAAGAGTAGAATCACTATGAGTGAGGTTTTCTTTCTCTTTTAAAAGTTGCAAGGAGCAACGAAGATCCATAGAGGCTTGAAGAGCCATGAATGTATGAGTTAGACGTAATAGTTTAGTTTAATCAGCTTACTTAAAATGAACCAAGTGATGCACTATAACTTTAAGTGCATTGCTTGGTTAAGCTCATGGTCATCCCACCCTAGGAGCATGCTATGCATATTTACTTATTTATGCTTTTCATATCTTATTGATGTATGAGATGCATGATTAGAGTATAAAGAACCTAAATAAGAAGATAAAAATGATGAGATTTTTGCAAGCAAAAACTCTTTAGTTAGAATGTCCAAGTGTTTTTCTAATATTAAGTCAAAATGAATACAAATTAAAAGAATTTTAATTAATCCATATTTTCTACCAATAGTATGTCACATGATGATGCTGCCATTATTTGTGTGATGTCTCACGAGTCATGGGTTACACTTATGGAAAGTTGTGACCATATATTAAGCATAAGATGCACTTTTGATTTAAGAACTCCCATACATTGGCACACGAGTCATGGGATGAAGTGGGGTTGCCTCGAATCAAAGTTTGATTGGTAGGTCCGACTTAACACCTAATAGTGTGGATGTCTTAAGAGTCGTGGGTCTACATGAAAGGTGAGGCAAAATATATTAAGAGTTACATGATATGCAATTAGCAAAAGTTGCTTATAGTTTGATTGTTTGTGGATGTCTCTTGAGTCGTGGGTCCACTTGCAAGTCCTTAGAATCTTGATTCTCACTAGAAAATATGATTTTTTGAATTCTTCTTAGGGGTGAATGAATTGATAAAATAGTAGGAGAAAAACATACTTGAAAGACCGTGAACATATTTTCAATATCAAAATTCGGTCACATGCTTATACTTTTTTATCGCCTCTTATAGATTTTTGAAATCTTCAAAACAAAATGGCTAAAAATCCACTCACAAGCATTTTAGAAACTAATAAACTTACTAAGCCTAATTTTCAAGATTGGTTGAGAAACCTTAGAATAATTCTTAACTCTGAAAAGAGGACATACATTTTTTATCAAAGTCTGCTGGACACACTTAGTGATGACCCAACCAATGAAGCTCGTGAATTGTTCACTAAATTTGTAAATGATGATCTACAAGTGAGATGTCTTATGTTAGCTTTCATGACTAATGAGCTCCAAAAAACATATGAGGATATGAGACATGCTTGTGAGATTTACAAACACCTACAAAAGTTGTATGGTGTGCAAACAAGACACAAAAGGTTCACTTAGTCTAAAGTGCTCTTTAGGTCAAGAATGATTGAAGGGTTTAATGTTCATGACCACAGGCTCAAGATGATTGGACTCATCGAGAAGCTTGGACAACTTAATGTGGTTATGGACAATGACCTTTATGTGAATTTGATCCTCCAATCATTATCCCTATTGCTCGACCAAATCATTATGAACTTTAATATGTCCAAGTAAGAAGTTATGATTAACGAATTGGTGAGCATACTTGTAACCATTGAGGTGATGATGAAAAAAGAAAAGCCTCTTATGCTTGCTTCTTCGTCCAAGTTGAAAGGCCATAAAGGCCCAAGAAAAGGAGGTAAGAAGAAAACGAGTTCTTTTTCCAAGGAGAAGAAACCCAAGAAAAGTTTTGGGAGGGTTAAGAAAAAACCTAAAATTGAAGCACGTTATTTCCATTGGGGTAAGAAGGGACATTGGAAAAGAAACTGCAAAGCTTACCTTGCTACCTTTAAGAAGGGTATGTACTTCTTTGAGATGCATTTGACGACTAATTTTTCCTTATAGGTATTTGATACTGCATGTGGTTCTAACTTTTGTAATTTGTTACAAGAGATGGAAAGAAAAAAGAGTCTTCATGAAAGGGATATAATCCTTTGCCTAGGAAATGGAGTAAAAGTTGCCACCATTGTCCAAGACGTTATCAAGTTAGACTTAGGAATGCTTGCATTGTACTCGATCCAGTTTATTATGTACCTAACCTTGTTAAGAACATTGTTTCAATTCTTTTTCTTGATAATGAAGGATTTGATTTTTCTATATCAAATGAAAAATTGATTTCATCAAAGAATGGTTCTTTGATTGCTCGAGGTATATTAATTAATGGATTATATATACTTGATTCCTAACCTTCACAAATGCACATTCAATAAAGAAAAAAGAAGCTACATATCCAAGAAGATTGCATCTTATGGCATACAAGACTTAAGTATATTTTGAAAAATAGAATGAACAAGTTAAAAGCTCTCAAAGCACTAAATATTAGTGGTATTTAGGACCTTCCTACTTGTGAATCTTGTTTGAAGGGAAAAATGATCAAGGATTCTTTGTAGGACAAATAGAGCACTTCACAAATCTATTTAATTTGATCTATACGGATGTTTGTGGATTACTAAAAGTTAGTGGGAAAAGAGGCTATTCTTACTTCATCACTTTTACCGATGATTATAGTCGGTTCGAACATGTGTATCTTATGAAGTACAAGTCCGAAGCCTTTGAAAAGTTCAAAAAGTATTAGAATGAAGTAGAAAAGTAAAAGGAACTTAGTATTAAAGCTATTCAATCACATTAAGGGGGAGAATACTTAAGCATTGAATTCTTGGATTATTTAAATAAAAATGGGATGGACCTCACCCCACACACCTAAATATAATGAGTATTTGAGAGAAAAAACTATACCTTGTTGGACATGGTACGCTCCATGATGAGCTTTTCCAATATGTCTATATTCTTTTAGGGATACGCCCTAGAAACAACGGTAAAGTTACTAAATGTAGTACTTTCAAAGTTAGTGCCAAAGACACCGCATGAGATGTGGTATGACAAAGCACCTCCTTACCATTACCTTAGGATTTGGGAACCTCCCATCTACATGAGATGGACAGTATGAGATAAGTCGGATAATAGATTCATCTTATGCAAGTTTGCAGGATACCTAAGAGAGTCTATGGGTTATTACTTCTATGATCTTTTAGAATAACAGGTGTTTGTTTTAAGGAATACCATCATTTTTGGAAAAGGATTTTCTATTAGATAGAAATGGCATTGTTGTTGAGCTTGATGAAGTTCAAGATGATCATCAAATTCCACAAATGGTGGAAACAAGTGAGCTTAAAGAGAATCACACACAACCTCTCTGAAGGTCGGGAAGAATAAATAAACAACCTAAAAAGTTTGGATCTCTTTATGAGTAAGCCAATCGGATAGCAATCCGAAGACTTATGAGGAAGCTATGTTGAACATAGACTCCAAACATTAGCTTGAAGTCATAAAATCTAAAATGGACTCCATGTACTCCAACAAAATATGGACTTTGGTAGATCCACCAAAAGAAATAGTTTCTGTTGGTTGCAAGTGAATCTATAAGCGAAAACTAAGAGTTAATGGAGAAGTGATGACTTTTAAGGTGCTACTAGTGGCAAAAGGCTACACTTAAAAACTTGATATTTATTTCAAGCAAATCTTTTCACCGATCGTAATGCCTAAGTCCATTCAAATTTTACTTGCTATAATCGCATATTATGACTTCGAGATATGGCAAATAAATGTGAAAATTTCTTTCCTCAATGGTGACATTGAAGAAGAAATCTATATAAAGCAACCACAAGGTTATCGAAAAGGAGTGAGCAAAAAATTTGCAAACTCAAGATATCTATTTATGGTCTTAAATAAATATTTTAAAGTTAGAACATATGTTTTGACAAAACAGTTAAATCATTTGGCTTTGTCAAAAATGTGTATGAACTATGTGTGTATATGAAGGCCAATAGGAGTAGTGTACAGTTTATGTTGCTTTATATCGATGACATCCTTTTCATTGGGAAAAGGTAGGAATGTTAGAGTTTATTAAAGCTTGGTTATCTACTCAATTCTCTATGAAGGATTTGGGAGAAGCATCCTATGTATTAAGAATATGTATTTATAGAGATAAATGCAAGAGGATACTGGGGCTTTCCCAAATCCCATATATTGACAAAATACTAAAGAGGTTTAGTATGAAATAATTCAAGAGAGGATATCTTCCCATGGGACATGGCATTCATCTCTCAAAGTCTACGGCCTCTAAGATAGAGAAAGAGAGATAAAGGATGTCCCACATACCTTATGCCTCCACTATTGGGAGCATAATGTATGTAGTTCAACGTACAAGATTGGATGTGGCACATTCACTAAGTGTTACGAGTAGATTATAATCTAATCCTGGTGAGAGTTACTGGATGGATGTGAAAGCAATCCTCAAATACTTGAGAAGGACTAAGGACTTATTTGTAGTATACACCAATAGAGAATTGAAACTTGAAGAGTTTTTGGATTCAAGTTTCTAATTTGATGTATATGACCTAAAATCCAATTCTAGATTTATATTTTACCTCAATGGCGGCACGATAAGTTGGAAGAGTTCCAAACAAGACACATAGCTGACTCTACCATAGAGGCAAAATATATTGCAGCTTCAAAAGTTGCAAAGGAAGGTGTTTGGATGAAAATTTTCATTCAAGAGTTGAATGTAGTGCTTAGCATTGTTAAGCCAGTAGTTGTTTTTTGTGACAACAATGGGGGGTAGCGTAAGCTAAAGAGCTAAGATCTCATTAGCAATCCAAGCACATTTTGAGGTGATGTCATTTGATTTGATAGATCATTGATAGAGATAATATTCGAGTGGAGAGATTTGCCTCGAAAGAGAATATAATAGACCACTGAGAAAACCCCAAATGCAAAAGATCTTTGAAGGACATCTTGAAAAGATGGGCCTCAAGGGCATGGGGCATTGGCTTTAGGACAAAGGGGAGATTATTGGAATAGTGCTCAATAAGTTAATTAGATTAGCTTTGTAAAACTATTTCCTTGTAAAATAATGTTGATTGAATGATATTCTTTATATGGCCATTTTCATCTAATGCTCTTTATTACTTCACTAGCATTTGGATGAAGCCCTTAGATCATAGTAGATTATGATACTTAGTTATGCATTAGATGATAATCATGGGAATAAATCTTATACTGTCATGATCTGAAACCTTCCAAGTCATAGGATCTTACAAGATATGACATCTAAGATCTGAATAGATTTGCATTGACGATGCATAAATCTAAGGTTTTGATGTTGCTCCGTTCTATGGGCAACTCCGTATGAGATATGAGTGTATATTAGTGGGTGCTTGTTAGAGAACAAAGCACTAAAAACTTATTTGGAGAATCTATGAGATAGTCATAGTGGCAAAACCTCCCACTTATGCTAGTGCATATTATTAGTCCTCTCACTTGAGGATTCATGGTAACCTTGTGTTTGGTCCTCATGCTTTGACCCTTCTTTGGTCACTTAATGAGCCGTTCGAGTTGAGATTGGATATGAGCTACTTGGCATGGAGGTTTGTGAGATCTAAGATGAAATCTGACTCCTTGTCTTTGTGAAGGGTGAGAGCATCACTTATATATATTTTATAATGATCGATTCCAAGAAATCCTTGCACAAGGTAGTAAGGTAATTTTGGAAAAATGTTTTTCAAAGATGAGGTCATTCAGTGGAATTGAGCATTGAGAATAAAGACATAATATTGAGGTTATTAGAGAGCTGACAAATATCTTGCCCTAGGCCACTCTTGGGAGATAAGAGACGAAAGGATCGTACGTACATGGTATGCATAGAGCTATAATGGTTCTCCAAAAGTATTCATTTCGACCAATTAGTTAGGCTCGTTGGGCTTGAGATTGGACATTGACCATGTAGATTGAGTACTCTTCAATTAATGAGATTAATTGAATTAAGTCTATTAGTTTAAAAATATTTTATACTAAAATGACTATAAGGTATTCAAAAGTAACAAGGAGTTGTGAGCCCATGTTCGATGAATGGTAGAACCTATTGGGTAAATAACATAATCTAATTAGCTTCCGTATTGATAGACAAATTTTTCTAAAAGTTAGAATATTCACTCTTAACCGTGTTGATTTTTAGTAGATTCTAGATAGGTGAAAGGTTCACCATTTTGTCATTGGAAATTTTCTCATTAAGGCAATTCTTTACCTAAATCTGAATCATGAGCATGTTTAGATCCTTGTTAGCTTGAATAGCCTACTTAATTTTCGCTTCTAAAGTTTCAATCATTGGATCCTAAAGCTACTCTAACCTTCATAGAATGGGTAGCACCTTGGACGGGAGAAGACACCTCTCGATTGGGGTACTATACATGGTCTTCATCTCTCTAAGTTTATGGCCTTTAAGACTAAAGAAGAGTAAGAAGAATGGCTCTCATATTCTATGTATCCATAATAGCAAGCATAATATATGCTATACTATGTACAAAATCAGATATAGCTCAAGCTTTAAGTGTTACAAGTTACTCCTAATTTTATCCCAGTGAAGATGACTAGAGCGTCGTAAAAGGTAATTCGAAAATAGTTAAGAAGAACTAAAGAATTATTCTTGGAATATGATAGTGGAGAATTGAAGCTTGGAAATATTTTTAGATTTTAGTTTCTAATCCAATATAGGTGACTTTAAATCCATGTTAGATTTTAAAATTTACCTTAATAGCTGCACGATTAGTTGGAAAAATTCCAAGCTAAAAACTACTACCAACTCAAACATTAAGGTAAAGCAAAATATGGATTGAATGTCACAATACAAGGTATTTAGATCAAAATATTTATCTAAGAGTTGGATGCAGTGCCTAATATTACAATAGCTAGTTATCCATTATTGGGATAATGGATCTATTATGCAAGCAAAAGAGCTAAGACCTCATCAAAAGTCCAAGCACAATTTAAGGCGATATCACTTGATCTAAGTGATCATTAATAGAGGCAACATTAGAGTGGAAAGGGTTACCTTAGAAGAGAATATAGCAAACCTACTATCTAAATGCCTATCACAAAAGATCTCCAAGGAACATCATAAGAATATAGACCCCGGGAGTATGGGCAATTGACTTCAAGGTAGGTAGGAGATCATTAGAGTAGTGCCCAGCAAGCCAATTAGATTGGTGTATAACTTCTCATATGACGCACTCTTATTTGATTAATATAATTGTGTGATTGGCTATCTTTATCTTATGCTATGCATTTGGTTGAAGCTCACAAGTTCATACATGATTATGGCACATGGTGTAGGTCAATAGTTGGCTACATCGTGAAATGTGTTTCTATGGACTTACATTAGTAATGTATGTTCCAAAGATTGGATGATGCCTTATTTTATAGGCATTCGATGTAGTAGATATTGATATATGTTAGTGGGTATTTGTTAGAGAATACATTCACCGAGGACTCGACATAGAGAAATCCTTGAGGTAGACAAAGTGGGATGTCGAAGAAGATGATTCTGTAAGTTTATGACAGTCCATATAATTAGTCCTTTGACTTGAGGTTCCAAGATAATCTTTTATGTCAGTGCTTATGCTTTGATTCATGTACCGATCACTTAGCGGGTCACAAAGGATGCATTTTGGGCACAGTTACTTATATGCAGTGGTATGTGAGAAACAATAAAGGATCTAGTTTGCTCATCTTGTTGAATGAGCTGATCTCTTATGTTTTTTATGATGTTCAAATTCAAGAAGCCTTTGTGAATAGCATGGAGATAATTTGGAAATGAGTTTTTGAAGTTGTGGCTGCAAAAGAATTGATCATAATGGATAGATACGTAATTATTAAGGTTATTATAGTTTTGATAAATATCTTAACCCTAGGCCTTGATTGAAGGATAAAAAATGGAAAGACTATATTTTTATGGTACTCATAAATGGAAGAGTTCACATGAATTGATTTCACCCATTGATTGGGCTCCATGGGCTTATGGGTAGATATCAACTTTAGAGATTAGGTACTTCAACCATGGAGATTGGATACTCTTAAACTAATGGAGATTAGCTCAAGTGTTGAATTAATTTAATCAAATAATGTGATTATTAGTTAAGAGATTAATTTATAGAGACAAATTTATGTACCATAAATTGGCATTAAAGTTGAATTTTAATTGGGACCAATTTATGGACCATCTAGACTAAAAGAGCATAATCTAGTGGACTAGGATCGCACTAGTCCACTTTAGGTGGACCAATAAGATCATTTAAGATGGAAAGTGTAATCCTAATATATATATATTTTGTACATATAAATATTCCATAATATGGAATATGTGAGTCTTATATATATAATGTATATATATAAGATCCTATGACGTGGGAAGTGTGACACACTAAAAGTTACCTAGTATGGTTTTTGTATACTATACCATTTTAAATGGAGTACCTAAATTTAATCTTAGACGATATTCCTAGTAATGGAAGATGTGATCATAATATATATATAGGTATATATATATGAGTCATATTTTTTAGAGCCAAATTTTGCCTATAAATATCCTAGAGTGACCACCCCTTTAATCACTTGGCCATGTGTTGGCAAAATTCTAGCTCCAAAATTACCCTCTATTTTAGTCTTCTTCTCCTTCTAGAAGTGCTCTCTATCCTACTTCTTCCTATAAACTTTGAAAATCATCTCTAGCTATCTTTTCCAAAGTGTGAAGATCACTTGGTGTGTGGATACCTTTGGAAGAAAAGCATTTTTTTCTTCTAATTTGTGTGATTCTTCTCCATTGCCAAGGTGTTAGAAAGTTTCATATGAAGGTGTAGATCCATTTTGGAGTGGATACTAGAAGAGTTCTAGGAGTGTAATTTAGATTGCACCTTAAGTTAATAATAATGCATGAGATAATCCTTGGTAGAGATATTTAATGTGATTAAATGTTTAGCTTCCTATGTTGTTAATTGAATTTTTGAAATTCAAGTTTCTCCTTTTTGCAAATCTTTCTTCAATATGATGGGTAGCCCTAATGCCAATGATCTAAGGGGCTTGGTGTTACATCAAATATGTTGCAAAGTTTGTCTGGGCTTGCAGATGATTGTGAAACAAGGAGCAACAAATTTTAGTGGAGTGATTAGGATGATCACATAGTTGACAGCAAATAATATTATTAGAAGGGTACTGCTAGGAATTCCATCAAGGACGCCATGGCTGAGCATTGTTTGGGTTGTTGTTAGCCAAACATTGGTTATTGTTGGTGGGGTTTTTACCCTGGCGAGGAGAAGCTATGTTTGTCTTCTATGCAATTGTAGCAACAATAGGAGTTGAAAGCAATTTCTTGGGTTCTTCATGAGGAAAAACACGTGGTTAAGAAATTTTTCATAGAGTTATTCATAGGAGATTATGGAATCTCAAGCATGAATAGTAGCAGAAAGTTCTCAAAATTTAGATTCAGGTCCATTGAGGATTTTAACGATGCGTTCCTTATTGGATACAGGTGCTCTAGTAGTTGCAAATTCATTGCAAATGGATGAAACTTGATAGAGATAGTCCATGACAAGACAAGAGTCTTTAGAGAGGTAAGCCAATCAATTTTGCAAACTAAAGATTATTGTTTGAGATTTATTTGCATCTGCAGTATGTAACGCATCCGAAGCAACTTTGGCAATAATAATTGGATCAATTGTGACCAAGATAGCATTCTAAATTAGCTGATCTACTATACTAAGCAACAAAATTAGGATTGCTGATGTCTTGATTATTTTGAGATAGTGTGGGAGTAGGAGGTACGAATGGAACCATGGAGACGTCCATAGAGATTGTGACCATGCATGAGCATGGACACTTGATCTTTCTATCGAGAGAAGTTGTGGCTACCAACTAGTTTTATGGGCTGCTGAGTAATGGGATTGATTGCACAATCGTAGTGTTGTTTGCAGTATTATCGATGTTGATGACAATGTTGAAGGCCATTTGTTTGCATGAGGTCGGTGGGCAAGGAAGAAAAAAATAAGGATCAAGTTCGTTAAAGCTATAGAACTTTGGATACCATAAAAAGTATAAAGTTGCAAGTAATGAAATGGAAAGTCAATTTTATTAATATGTATGAGCAGAGTATATTGCAAGTACACTCAACAAGATCACATATAAAACTAATCAAAAAATAACAAAGAGATATAAATCAAAATAAAATAAATCTAGATAAGATGAACTATTCAAACTAGAGCTAAGAACTAGGAACAATATAATAGAAATAGCAAAATATGTTGAAATATCGAAGAGGTCTTCAATATCACTATTAGTAGTCATTCCTCCTAGGCGTAGCCTATTCTATCTCACTATTTTGGTTGAATCGCTCCCATATATAGTTAACATGTCCAATTTCCTAGAATTTGATAGAAACTGCAGACCCTAATGAGTATTTGAATAGCTTTCTCATGTGACTTAAATTATATGACTTAAGTCAGATAGCCTACTGCAAAATCTTGTGTACAACTTTGACGAAAGAAACTCTTGCCCAACCCAACCGTCTACAGGTAGTATTATCAATCTTGAGCAACTGAGGCAGTACTTCTTGCATAATTTTTCCTTCAATTGGAAGAATTAAAAGAGTTATGCATATTCGTTTACCATCAAATAGATAAAGGGACAAAGCCTGTAGAGTTTGTCAGTCATTTCATTCAGACTATCCATGAGTTCACCCATCTCAACCAAGAACTCATGCTAATGAGGAAAATATTTGATCTATCACGAGAAGCTTTGTGTAGCTTGACTATTAGCATGTGTATTGCATCAACGTCACCATGCTTACACTATGCACAACCTAGTTGAGCATCCATTTTTGGTGGCCGCCTCCAAACCATCTACTTGAGGTCATATATCCCTACTTCAATCACCTTCAAGCCAATTGTTAGCATGCAACTTCGTACTGCATTGGCCACCTTAAAGCTAATTATTCTTGTCATATTGACCAACTATAGGTTGAACACCTATGTCATGATAGTAGTTTTTGACCCCAAGGGTCAAACCTCCACTTGTCGGACAAATGGGCACCACTTTTAATGCTTCACATGCTCAAATATCAATCGTCTCATCTATATTTAATACCATCAAGTGCTTTTTTTATATGCATTTAGTACTACTAAATAGCCACCCAACCTACTAGGCAGCCACTCAAGCTACAATTTGGTGGTGAACTAATAATCTATTATGTCATTACGACCTCCATAGAGGCCATTTATCTCCATAGAAGTGAAGTAGAATTTCATCCCCATGCTTCAATTGATTTTCACCATCTATCAATACTTGCTCATAAATGCTATACGCAGGGATGGATCTAGAATTGAAATTGTGGGGAGAGGGGGAAAAATTATTAAATATAAAAATTCAATTATAATTATTTCAATTAAAAGATATAATAAGTTGATAACATATTTTATGATGTATATAAACAAACACCCAAAGTATCTATACTACTATAAAAAAGAAAGCCTCTTTTGTGTCTAAAATGAAAGTTATGATACCAAATTTACCTTTTCACTTATTTTTTTTTATCTATATTCACTAAAATTTATTTGTATAAATAACCATCATTTATTTAAAAATTTTTCATACCTTAGCTCAATGTTTTAATGCCAAGTTATGAAACTTTTACTTTATGTAACTATCATTTTCATAATGATGCACATTACAAATACATTTTAAATGTATATTAATTTTTAGTATAATGAACGTGCAATATGCACAGGTAAAATAATTACTCAAAACTATTTTATGCACGTGGGAACTGTGTGCAACAAGCTGCTGGTATTATAAAATTAAAGAATGAAGATAAAAATATATATTATTCTAAGTGAAGAGATGAGATAAATGCATGTTAAAAACAAAGAAATATTCAAAAAAAAATTTAAAAATATTCACTTACCTTTGTTTTTTTGTCTCAATCTAATTGAAGTAAAAAAAAAAAAGAGAGAGAGATTTTAATTGTTTGTAAGTTCCTATGAAGTTGTAAATGTTTTCTTTAGTTAGATCCCTATAAACATGTTTTCATACAAATAAAATAGAAGTGTTCAAATGGATTGAGCCTAATTGTATATTTGAGCCTAAAAATTTGTTTTAGACTTTCCAAAATTAAAATAGTAAATAATTAATAAAAATTGTTATTAAAATTTTAAAAATATATATAAATTAGATATTAATATGAAAGTAAAAAATACATATATATATATATAATATTGAGGGGAGGGGGAAATTATTACTAAAAATTTTAAATATATATTTATATATAAAAACTATAATTGTTACAAAAATTGAAAAAGAAAGTGTCCAAAATTTTGGGTGGGCAATGGCCCCCACTTGCCCCCAAAGCATTCGTCCCCGGTTACAAGTACATTTTAATAAGTCGAATTGCTCTCAACTTCTATATCTTTATGATATATTCTATTATTTGACCTTAGTTAAGCACAAAGCATTTTATGCAAGGATCATTTCAACAAGCCTAATGCACTCTCCTTTTAGTTGTAGGTTCAACCCATGCTCTTAGCTGGTATAGGCACCTTTAACAACTTGATTCAACCTCACCCTAAATACTAAAACCTCACAAAGTTCCTATCCCTAAATACTATTTCAGTTGTTTTCATCTTTGCAATCTTAAACTCGTGTCTTTAAGTATTTGAACACTAGATGAGCATATTCCAACAGGCAACACAAGCAAACTCCATGGCCACTATCTCCTTCACCGCACGTATCACCACAAAAACACATGGACATGCCTGCGCCTAGCACCAAACCTGAACAAATGGTCACCATGACCATTTCCCAGCTCCATCAAATAATTAGTGATGAGATCTTAGCCACTCTTGAACAACAACAACCGTACCAAGTTTTAGTCTCTAACTCAACACCATACCCATCTCAGGCATGGTTCGCAGGAACGGTCATGGGAGTTCCACATAGTTTTGTCATTAAATTATTCAAAAAATTCAAATAAATTATAAAAAATATGAAATCATTTAAAAATCTATTTCTTACTTATACAAAGTAATTAGCCTAATTTTGGATATCACAAATTAATGCTATAGACTATATTAGCTTAGCAAAGCTCATAACTATTAGAAAAGCTATTGTACAACATAATAAAGATAAAAATAATTATAAAAAAATTAATTTATTACTAGTACTATGTGAAGTGATGAGGGGGTACAAAATCATTATTATCTATCTCAGA
>JACGDI010004975.1:1275540-1293343 GCA_014898725.1 Jacaranda copaia | reverse complement strand
AAGAAAAATGATCATGATATCTATCGCGAGCATATTCAAAGTGTCCTTTCAACTGACTATGTATGCCATTAATATTACTCAATCCATAATCAAATTTACGATATCTATAGTCAGTGCTATTGAATAATGAAAAATTATAATATCTATTTTATCTTCTAGTAGCACTATCATGGCTTCCTATCATTATAGCAACGAGAGTGGGTATGAGAGGACAAATTACTGCCATAGTTGCTTTACACATTATCAAAATACTCCATGGGCCACCTTTGTTGGTATTCTTCTAGGCCCAAACTTTGCATGTGCTCATCAACACTTTTATATCCTCCTTTGAATGTTCTACCCGAATGGGAATGATCATCAGCACTTGACAAATCGGCCAAAAAATGACGTTTCTCCTCTATTCTTGGATGATAACCATGGTCAATGTCTTGAGTTGCATAATAATTTTTGTCTCCTTGTGCCCATGATTAGTATTATAATGATTATCGTGATAGTTTTGACCACTTGTATCAGCATGTCTTTCACCACCACCACCATGTGGTGGTTGATAATCATTCCTATCATCACTGTCATTAGTTTCATTACTGTCACTGGTTTTATCACTGTCATCACTTTCATGATTTACCTGAATCATTTTTCCCTTTTGTTGTATTGATAGTGCATCAATTGTTTTCTTTTTGGCACCTCTTAGAGCATTAATTGTCAAATTATCATTTTCTTCCTCTAATTTTGCATCTAACCACTCTGTATCATTTAATAGTAGATGCGTCTCTTTCTCTCGAGTCCACTCATGCAAACTGTCAACATGGAATATTTGATTAAGATCAATAGGAAGATCATAATCATTATTGTCTTCCATATAATGAATGTTTCACACCCTGAGTCACATATTATAGTGGACATAACTTGTACAGCTTTACTATAGCCAAACGATTGCAAAGTTCTGTGTGTATTAATGACCATGTGCTCAAATTCCTTTCACAACTAGTAGATGTACATGTTTGGCTTAGAACTTTGATAACAATTTTTCTAAGGTGAGAAGTTTCATCACCATAATGAATTCACCATTCAGCTAATACAAAATATTTAAAAAAAGTCAAAACTATAATTTTGATGATGCAAAAAAAGATTATGATTATGATAACACTTAATGAACAATAGAAAATACCTGGTAAAGTATTTTTTACTACTCTCCTCGCAAGAGGAGACCCAAACTCTCCTATCTTGTCACGGAATAACTTAATCTAATAACAAATATAATAAAAAATTGTTATACTTGACAAAGTAAATATTTATAAAAATGTCAAATAATTGTGCTTACCTCATTGAGAGCTTGAGCTTGTGTTTCTAGGTCAGGTTCAAGCCTTTTAATTACAGCTTTAAGCCCTTGCCTTACCTCATCAGTGTACTCACAAGTTCTAGAATATTGAAGTATGGGATTCAAAAAATATGCTAAAGTACATATTTATGTATAGTTATTAGTTATACATTACTATAACTAAATGAAAAAAAAATATTTAAACGGTAGATGCTATTTACCTACAGCATACAAGTGTTGGTGCAATTATCTGTTCCATCGCTCATCAATAATATCCCAATAATTTCTCCAATCTTTAGTTGTTTCTTTAATTGCGAGCTTTACTTTATCCATACCTTCATATATAATAGCTAATGTGGGTTTTGTATCTTGATCTACAATTTTGAGAACTCTCACTAGTGGCTCTATAACATATTAGATTTCTCGCACTCCTTTCCAAAATCTTGGATCCATTATAAATTTATACACCTTGTCTGCATCTTTTCGCATTCTAGAATTATACTTTTCCCACTCTGATGCGGTGCACATTTTTTTCAAATCTGATTGTTGTCGAATAAGGCTCTCAATGGCGATAAATTCAATAGCAAATCTTGTGATCCCTGGTCTCAATAATTCTCTATCATTTGTATATACTTTCATAAGATTCACAAGTTTATCACTATTATAGATAAAACTTGTGATCTGTTTTGTCTTTTCCATATATTTCTTTACTTTGACCATCTTCCTAATATCTCCTAACATCAAGTCAATACAATGTGCTGCACACGGTGACCAAAATAGATGTGGCCTTTCCAACATTAGAGCTTCACCAGCTACGTCATTTGCACTTTCACTATCTGTAACTACATGTACAACATTTTTCTCCCCTACTTCATCAATTACTTTATTCAAAAGAGAGACGATATAGTCAGCTGACTTTCTTTTATTGGTACAATCTACTGAGGAATGAAATATCATTTGATGATCATAATATATCATGAAATTTATGATGGGATGTTTATTATGGGTGCTCCAACCATCAAACATAATTGTGCACCCATACTCTGACCATTTCATCTTTAAGGTATTTATATACCCATCAATTTCTTCCACTTTCTCATTTAAATAAATCCCACCAATTTGGTGTCCCGAAGGCTCTTTTATTCCTAGACCTGCCTTAGCAATAGTATTAATCATGAATTGATAATAAGGGTCGCTATCAGCCGCATGAAATGGGATAGCATTGAATAAAAACCACTTTGATATAGACTTACAAACTTCTTTTACCTTTTGGGGCACAAATCAATTTTTTATACTTTTTCATTTTGATGGGAACAATGAAGGATTAATCCCACCTGAAGGCTTATTAGCTCTCTCCTTCACGCTAAAACTACGCAGCATTTCTCTCTTTGTACATATTGCTAGCCCTTGAGATGAACCAGTACTAGAGTGCCCTATAATTACCAAAAATGAAGTTCAGATAAGTCTTTATACAAATATATAATGACATATTATAAATTGAAATTGAACATACCATAACCATGGCGACGGTGCATCTCTTCTTCATAACTAGCCATTTTACGACTTTCTCTCATAGCATTCCTCAATTGCTTTATTTTCATTTGTGATAAACCTTCTTCATTGACATAGCCACTATGAAATTCATCTTCATCTCCACTACTATTTTAGTTATCAAGTACATATCTATCCATAGATTCTTCTTGGATTGCACTTATAGCTACTTTTTTCTCCTTTTTCATTACATCTCTAGCATTTTTAGAATCTTGAAGATGCTTTTTGAAGCATCTGTGATATGTCTTTAGGGGTTTTTATACAAGGCTCTACATTTCCTGACACATGTGCAAGATGTTGTTTTAATCTTGTTATTTCGCCATTAATAACTTTGTTGCAATATTTGCATTTTATAGTTTTCCGACCATCACCTATAGGATCACCAAAATCCCAACCAACATCTCATTTTGGAGCTATCCTAAAATATACACAATATAAAGCATTAGTAATAATATTAATAAAATATCATAACAAAATAAAGACATAAATATAACATCTAACTAAATACTCATCAATCTCATTCGAATTATTATAAATATAATAATATTTAAATATTTGAAAAAAAATTAAATAAGCATATCTATCACCTTTCAAGACACCAAGATCAAAAGTCTTAGATAATTAATATTTTTATATAATTATAAATTCAATGTTTATTTATTGTGAAGGAACCAAACTTTTATGCTACAAGCTTGTAGAAAAATTGTAGAATAATGGTGGTGTGATGAAGTGAATTGAATGGTGTTGTGATAAATTGAATTGAATGGTGCTTGGATGAATTAAATTTATAGATGTAGCCCATGTGTTTCAATAATTGAAACTAATAATTTTTTAATGAAAATAAAATTATTAAGGCTTTATTATTGAGGTAAAATTATTGATACTCAATAATTTATAGCAATCAAATTGATTGCAAATTCTTTTCATTTTACATGCCAATACGTTGCAATAATTTAAACGAGTAAAATTATTTCAATTTCTTCTTGTTCTGAAAACTTGCACGAACAAAGCTCCACCACTGATCACCATATTTGCCATTTCCCAAGTACCCCACCCCATATCTCAGATTTAATTTCTCTTTGACTACCACCACATTTGCCATTTTCCAAGCCTGTTAGAGGGTGTTGTGATTCTATCTACCATTTTCCTTTAGCTTTTGCAATTTCCTTCAAGGGTGTTGTGATTATGTCTACCATTTGCCATTAGATCCCCAAGCTATTCCTATCAATTTTTTTGTAAGAAAATTTCAGTTATGTTTGCTATTCCCATTCCGTTCCGACGTTCTACCCTAATTTATCAGTCTAGAATAGCCAATCCAGCAATATATTGGTTGTTTCCTGTCGTCCCAACAAAAACTCCCTTCCACGCCGATGCGACAAAATGTTGAAGGCCAATTCAGTTTCGATCTGGCCAATATATCACCATTCTGGAAAACCATGATCTTAGGTTGCTGCCCAACAACCTTATTGAGAGAAAAGAGGGTTGATTCTGTAGCAAACCATCCCCAATCAGATCACAACCCTTTACGTGATCAACTCGAGCATAGCTGAGAACCTACCTCCTAGTGGATGAAGTCACAAACTCAGTCAAATAAGTCCCCCATCCCCAACAAGCCTGATGTGTGAAAGTGTAGAGCAGCCAAGAGCTTTGCCAAGTAGACATGTTCACTTTGGACTTTTCCAAAAAGATCCTCAAATTAAATTTGGATTGCATCAACACACACATAGAGACAAAGATGGGTTGTAGGCTGCACTTTACATTTGGGCTAAAGTAGATTGTTGTTCATTTTCATTTGTATCCCATTTGGGCTTTAGCCATGAGCACAAAACACCCTTGCAGGCATAGAATTTAGGCAACTGCTCTTAATAATGTGGACTAGGAATAATTCATCTTAAACTTTTAATGTCATAAGCTCATATTACTAAACACTATGTTTTAAATAATAGTTTTAAAATAATAATCTTAAGTCTTTATATATAAAAAATAATAATAGTAATTTAAAAAATAAAATCATGTTTGGGACATCTGAAAAGGAAAAATAAGAGAGTAAATCTAAGATATATGGAGTATTATTTAGGCTAATATCTTTGTTTGCCTAAGGTACAAAATTAAAAGATGAGTAAAGATGAAAGTAACCATAATCAACCTTGATGAATTCACTCTGCTTACACTTTATAATAGTCAAAAGTTCAATCTTATAATTTGCTCCTGCAATCTATTGATAATGATCATCGAATAGCCTATTGGCATTATCCTTACACATATTATTGTGAAGTTTAGATTTCAAATCATAATGAACACTTCATCTACATACATTTGTGTGCAAATTAAAATAAAAACCTATTGATAGTAATCAAATTTATAGTCAAACATAAAGGTCTACTTATATAATAGTATCATCTAATTGATAGAACATTTTGTTTTGAAAAGATATCTCAAAAGATAATAAGTAACAGAAGAAAATCTATGAACAAAATTAATTTCTTAACATGAAACAAATTGAAGTAAAATATTATCATCATGTAATAAGAATTTTTAGCAATTAATCTTTCAAACATGTTTAACTAAGCTATTGTTGTGAACACAGATTACAAACAAGAGTTTATAAAGAAATTATAAAATAGTTTATAATCACAGGCAGTGTTTGTAAAACTAATATTATGAATATTGTCAAAAAACATCAATCAACAATACATGTATTCCAATTATGTAATTGCAGTCTAGTTTAAAACATCATAAACAACAGCAAACAACCAGTCTGGAATATCAACAGAAATACAAAGATCAGTATTAAAAGAAATGCGAACTTATCTCAAAGTTCTATAAAGTAACAAAACTTAGACTGAATCACCAAAATATAGTTTGCCTTGAAAAAATTATCACCCCTACCATTGGAAAGAGTTTAGCAAAACTTCCTTTAGGATAAAACAATCTCAAAAGCCTCTTGGTGCACTCCAAAAAGTTTCACCTTGACCACCACTCAGTTTCTAGAAAATGATGAGCAACACTATATTTTGTAAAATAGATATAAGAAGAGAGAAGAGATTTCATTTTTGTGTGTCTTATTCTGCTTGCAATAGCAGGTATATATAGGTAGGAGGGAGAAGCCAACAGGATGTCCATCTTCGTTTTGGTCCAGATTCAATTTACAACAGATGTAAAAGACATGGCCATATTCATTTTAGACTAGATACAATGAACTAGTAACTCCAAAAATATTTTTGGTAGCTTCTATAAGTGCAGAAACAACTAGCAATTTTTTTAACAACCTTTTAATTTTTCTTTTGAGTTTTAAATAAAATTCCAAATAAAATTAGAATTTTTAGTGAAAAGTTTAACTTGAAACTTGAGAAAATTTGCCCAAACATCCATCGTCCATGCCCTTGCCTGAGTCGGGTTGGAATGGGAAGGCAATAGTAGCAACGTGCATGCATGGGTACACCTTCATGAGTCCCTTAATTGATACTTTACCAAGCATCAACACTTGAATCACATATAAGGTGTATTCTCATTGGGTGAACTTTCAATGTGGGATAAGTGATCTCATATCAAATAAAGTGCCTTTTATACTCTCATTTATTCCCCTATACTTTATCTCACAAGCAATATGGGATTTCCCTACATATATAACCTTTTATCCTTTTGTCTCCCCTTCCAAATTTACAAAATGCTTGTGGATTCCAACCAAATTGGCATCCATCCATAAGTTTTAGTCACTTCTTAAATATGTAATTAAACAAAAATTCCAATTGATTTGATGCCAATTACAATAATCCCCCATAAATCTATAGTGTTAGACTATCATAATTATCGTAACTTGCTTTTTGTAATGGCACCTTCCAGTTTGAACCACAACCTAAATTATTCAACTTGTGCCACCACAAGGACAAATGGATCAAAGCCTTGAATTTGGCCTTTAGATATGGTGGCATCCATTGGTAACAACAAGCTACATAGCTATGTAGTGATCTTTAGATTTGACATGTTATGGCCATGTGTCTTGATCTTGTATCATGAATATTTTTGAGGAATAACTGTTTTCCACTAGTTGCAGCCAAATGACTTCATTCACTTAGTTAGCATCTCAAAGGATGTACTATTTACATCTCGTCAAATGATTTGACCTCATTCAGAGTTAGAACTCTTGCTTTACTAGCAGTTAATAGCACCTTCTAAGTATGCTTAGGGATAGACTTAAATATTAAAGTATCAGTCAACTTTAGGTGCACTTTGATATACTCAGTGGCTTGTTTATACCACATTGACCCTTTTTGTGGGATCTCCACTTGATAGGTTAGGTTGCCACTGCAGGTACATCACTGAAAAGTTTTCAATCCCATCTTCAGCTTGGATTTTTTGACTAAGGACAACTCAAGTCCTTTGGTCAAAGGATCAGCCATATTATCTATGGATCCAATAAAATCAATGGCCACAACCTTATCAGGCACAAGCTCTCTTATAGACGTTAGTCTAACTTGGAAGTATCTTTTGGTCTTTTAATTATACTTTGAACTTCTGATCTTTGTAATTGTGGTTTGACTATCACAATGCATAGTAATCATAGAAAGAGGCTTACTAACCATGGGTAACTAGACCATCAGCCTATGTAGCTACTTAGCCTTCATTTTAGTTGTATCCATAGCACATAACAATGCCTCTAATGTAGACCGAATTACCAAAGTCTGTTTAGTAGACTTCCAGGAGACAGTGCCTCCACCTAAGGTAAATACATACCTTGTACACCTATTACTATCAAAGTTTTTTGCTATCCAGCTAGCATCACTATAACTCTCAAGTACTACAGGGAATCTTCCATAATGCAAAGCAAGTGATGCTATGCCCTTAAGTTGCCAAAGTACCATATCTAAAGCCTCTCAATAGGTTCCATTGGGACAGCTTGTATACCTTGCCAACTTTGAGACTGCGGATGAGATATTTAGTCTGAGCCATTTGTAGGATATTGCAAGCTCCCAATAATCTGATAATACCTCAATTGAGACACAGGAATACCATTTTCATTCTTAAAAAAAGCCACAAAAGGATCATATGGTGTCTTAGCAATTCTATAATATTTATAGCCAAATATCTTAACAATCTTCTCAACATAGTGAGATTGAAAAATGGCTATACCTTTAGTTGACTAAATCAACTTGGGTCCAAGAATCATATTAGCTTCACCTATATCATTCATTTCAAACTTACTTTTCAACTATGACTTTGTCTAATTAATAATCTCAATAGTAGAACCAATCAATAAAATATCATTCACATATAAGCATAGTACAATATAATTATCACCTTTAACCTTACAGTAAATGCACTTATCATTATCTTTTACACTAAAACCAAATGATAAAATAGCTTTATCAATTTTTTCATGCCACTGCTTAGGTACTTGTTTCAATCCATAGAGGGATTTAACAAGCTCACAGATATTTTGCTCATTGCTAAGAACTATAAATCCCTCATGCTAGTCTATATAAATCTCTTCCTTGAGATCACCATACAGAAAGACTGTTTTCACATCCATTTGGTAAATTGGAAAACCATATATGAAAGCCAGTGCTATAAACACTCGGATTGTAGTCAATTGAGTAACTAAAGAATAGGTATCGAAGAAGTTTTTCTTTCTATTTATCTAAAGCCTTGGCAACTAATCTAGCCTTAAACTTATCAATAGTCCTATCTGATTTAAGTTTCTTTTGAATGATCCATTGTATCTAATCATAGTACACCCTAGAGGTAGATTGACTAATTCCTATGTCCCATTAGAGATAATGGAATCGATCTCACTTTTGATAGCTACCTTTCCAATGCTTAACTTCATATGAAGCCATAGCATTATTGAAGGTCATAGGATCATCCTTGATACTATAAGTGATGAAATCACTTCCAAAATCCTTGAAAATCCTAGCTCTCTTACTCCATCTTAGTTTATTTGGTTCTTTAATTCCAATGGATGCTAAACCAGACCTACTAGGATTAACCCCCATATTTGAAATTTTTTCCACATGTTTAGGAATAGAAGTTGATGTAAGAGCTTAATCTAAAGAAACATTATGAGGTATTCCCATATTCATGGGAAACACGTCTTCAAAAAATGTGGCATCACAAAATTCTAGCATTGTGTTAACCTCTATGCCTAGAATTTTGGACTTAATTACCAAAAATCTCAATGCATAGCATATTTCCATATAGCCCAAGAAAATTGCATCAACAGTTTTAGGACCAAGCTTTTTCCTATTGTGTTCTAAGACTAGAACGTTTGCAAGATAACCACGCACTCAAAAATATTTTAAGCTAGGTTTTACCTTTCCAAAATTCAAGTGGAGTGTTCTCTTTATGTTTGAGAAGAACTCAGTTCAAAATATGGCAAGTCGTATTCAAAGCTTTTGCTCACATACATTTAGGCAATATAGAATTCAAAAATAGACTATTGATCATATCTCTAAAGGTTCTATTCTGTCGTTCTACTACCCTAATAGATGATGGAGAGTAAGGAAAAGTTTCTTCATGAATAATATCAAAGTTTTGGCAATATTCATCAAAATGATTTAACTTATACTCTCCACTTCTATATGATCTTAACCACTTAAGTTTCATACCATTTGATTTTTAGCTTTGTTTTTGAAAATGATAAACTTTTTAAATGCTTCATCTTTATGTTTTAACAGATAAACATAATAATATCTACTGCAATTATTTATAAAGGCAATGAAGTATCTTTTATGATCATTTGTTAAGATCTAATTGAACTCACACATATCTATATGCACAAGCTCAAGTATTTCAGAATTTCTTTCAATCGATTAGTAAAGTTTTCTTACTTGTTTGGCCTCAACACATACTTGGCATTTGTGACTACATTCAATATCATGTTTAGGAATCAAGTTTAAGTTCATCATGTATTTAACAGAACAAAAATTCAAATGACCTAAACGACTATGCCATAATCAGAACTTTTAATACTATTCAACAAAGATTCAAAATATGAAATTTATTAATTGAATCAGAATTTACATATTCAACTCTTAATTTAAATAAATCATTAGACAAATAGCCCATACTAATAAATAAACCAAAGTGCTGAATTACAACTTTATTAAACTTCAAAGTAAGCTCATATCTTTCCTAACTATTACAGAACCACTAATAATGTTTCTCCGTATAGTTGGGAAGTGATGCACTCTCAGCAGAGAAAATATGCACCTTGAAGGAAACTTCAGGTTCATGCGTTCTATCCCAAGCACCTTGGTAGCACTGGAGTTCCCCATTATTACGAATTTTCCATCAACTGATTGACAAAACACAAATAGCAATTTTTTAGCACAAATGTGCACATTTTTCCTAATGTCTATTAACCAGTCAAAAGATTTGTAAATAATACACATTTTAGGTTTTAAAGTTATGTACCTATCAACAGTTGTCTTTAGAGTTCTAGCTTCACTAGTCTCCCCAACAACAATGTTGACCATTATGGGACAACTAAGTTGGGTTTAGCTTTAGCTTTCTTGGAAGGACAGTCCTTAACCCAATGGTCTATCTACCCACAATTCCAGCATGGTTTGTTTCCTTTTGGTTTCTTAGCTTTAGGTTTACCTTTACTTATAATCTTAGAGTTTAAGTTTATTTGATTCATTTTATTGAACCTTTTTTTCCCTTTAATAACCACATTTGCCTTAGGTTGGTGCTCAACCAAAACTCCATGAGTTTAATTTTGATGTTCTTTCTCAATATTGATTGCAATCATGAGATCATCATAAGATAGCTTCCCTTTTTTATGCTTGAGTGTCAATCAAAATTCTCCCAAGACTTGGGAAATTTATCTACTATGGACATGACCAAAAACTTCTCAAGAAGTTTCATCTCAGCATCAACAAAAGCCTGCTCAAGGTTGATCAATTCATGCATTTGTTTAGTTACAGGCTTTTCCTCAACCATTTGATACTTCATGAACTTGGAAATGAAATACCTCTCGAGCCCTTACTCTTTAGTATTATATTCCAGTCCAATTCATCTCATAGCGACTTAGTGGTTACGAGTTCAAGAAGTAAACATCGAAGAGAACATTTGACAGTGATGACAAAATGATCCCTCGACCTAATTGATCTTTCTCAATCCACCCAGCTAGTTCAGCTGTTTTGGGGTCAGTATCAATTAGTTCAAGTTTAAATGTGAACTTATCTCAAAGTTCTGTATAGTAATAGAACTTAGACTAAATCACCAGAATATTGTTTGCCCTCAAGAAATTATTGCCCCTACCAGTGCAAAGATTCAGCTAAACTTCATCCAGGATGAGACAGTCTTAGAAGCCTTTGGGTGCACTCTAGAAAGCTTCACCTCAGCCACCACTAAATTGCTAGAAAAATGATAAGCAACACTATATTTTGTAAGATAGATATAAGAGGAGAGAAGAGATTTCATTCTTGTGTGTTTTATTCTACTTGCAATAGTAGGCATACATAGGCATAAGGGAAGAGCTAGTAGGATGTCTAAATTCATTCTGGTCCAGATTCATTCTGGAACAAATGTAAAAGACATGTCCAGATTCATTCTGGGACCAAATACAACGAACTAATAACTCCAAAAATATTTTTGGCAGTTTCTATAACAACCTTTTGACTTTTTTTTTTAATTTTAAAATTCAAATTTTAAATAAAATTTCAAATAAAATTGGAATTTTCAGTAAAAATATTAACCCCGAGACAATTCACCCACCCCTTCCTCAAGCCAAGCTAGGATGAGTGGGCAACAGTGACAGCATGCATGTGTGGACACACCATCATGAGTACATTAATTGATACTTTACCAAGTATCAATATTTGAACCCATATAAGGTGCATTCCCATTGAATGAACTTTCAATATGGGATAAGTGGACTTGTATCAGACAAAGAGCCTTTTATACTCTTACTTATTCCCCCATACTTTGTCTCACAAGTAATGTGGGATTCCCTCTACATGTATAATCTTTTGTCCCTTTGTCTCCCCCTTCAAATTTACACCACATTTACAGATTCCAACCAAATTGGCATCCATCTATGGGTTTTAAACACTTCTTAAATATGTAATTAAATACAAATCTCAATTGATTTGATGCCAGTTACAATAGCCAATTCTTTTCCCAACCTTTTTTTAGTTTTTCAACCTTATTTTCTAAGCATTAAAAGAAAAATTAAAGAAAATAGCTCATTGGATACCATGTTGCAAAACACGACGTTTTTTGGTTCGATGTGTGTATGTTGAATTAAACTAAGGAACACATTAACTAATCTTCCATGAATTTCTGTTAATCCAAGCCCAATCCCTTCTTCTTTTCTCTTTCTTTTTTGGGCACTTTTTGGACTTTATAGTATAAAAAATATGGGTTGGAAATTTCTACAGTAATTAAAAACACCCTACTAAATCTATAAGTCTGACTGTTGACCGGGAACATCTCTCTGATCTGGAATTCTTGGATCTTGTTCTCTCATTAAATAAATAATAAGTAAATAAATATATTGGTATGTATTATATACAATGTAAATTTGCAAGAGAATTTTTGGGGTTCTTTTGTTCTTTTCCCTCAGCTACATATACAAAGGAGGAATTGAAGCCATGAAATTTTGCAATTATATAAATATGGAATTCAACGACTTCTCCTCGTGCACATGTCTCCAAACTATATTCAATCAAATTCAGGGCATGAATAGTTGAGGTCTCAAGCCTAAAATTCATCATCCCATGTAACTCTTTAATGGTAATCAATTTTAAGATTGGTGTTGATTTCTACCCTTTAAAATTTACCTCCGGCACTCCATCTTCAATTTTTTTTTTAAATGCAAATAATTTAATTACTCCATTTTATTTTAAGTTATATTCTCTAATTTTTCTTGAGTAAAACTACTCATTTTTACCCTAACTCCTTAATATTACATGTTTAACCCTCTTCAACTCTTTTTCTTTTGATAAATTCTAAGAAATTGTAGCAAACATGGATAATCAAGATAACAAAGAATTAGCACAATTTGAAAAAATAATAAAAAATTTTCAAACCCACAATGTAGAAGATGTTTCCACTCTTTGTTCAAGTATCATTGACCCTAATAATTATAGTTTTAGAGGTATTTATATTTATTTCGATTCACTGTAGAATACATTCGACATTTACTGTATTTTTCTTTTATTGACGAAATTGAATGGATTTTTATTTTGCTTGTTACTACAAAATTTTGCTGTAGCCCACTGCATCTTTTGATGATTTTAGCTTTTTGTTATGTTAGTTTAACTTTAATATTTGGATGATTTAGAGTATCAATTTTGATTAGATGAATCTTTAGTAGCTTATTAGAATATAACAATTTTTATTATTCATCCGTTGAACTTCATATTTGTTGAGCATTTCTCCAAAAAAATAAAAAAATATAATTACTATTAGCTTGTTTTAATAGGAAAAGGAGGACATTCCTTTGAAGAAATTAGTCTAGACTTTACGTGGCAAATTACATCTATCCCTCTGTTAGGCTACAACTCATATGCTGAAAGACTTTTTGATTGTTGAAAATAATTTTTATATTTTTGTTTACTTATAGATTTTGATGATTTATTGTCTCATGTTGTCCTACTAAAAAAGTTCTTCTTGTATGTTTATTTGTTAAAAAAAAAACTTCAAAATTGAATATGAATATGTAATTCTAATTTAAATTTTATTTTTCTGGTGAAATTCAAATTAACTCAAAAAAATAATTTTAGCAGTTGTTAAACACGATAAATTCAAAAGAGTAGAATATGTTCTAAATAATATAGTATCAAAGACAATTCTTTTTTGTTTAATGAGAAATTCATATGAGTTGAAAAGGATTAAACACGTGGTATTAAAGTGTTAGAGTAAAAAGTGATAGTTTTGTCCGTAAAAAATTAAAAAATATAACTTAAAATAAATTTGAGTGATTAAATCATTTCAAATTAAAAAAAAATAGAAAATGGAATGTCAAAAGTAAACTAAGGAGGGCAAAAATCAGCACCCTTTAATATTTCTCATGATGAAATGCAAGCAGCTTTCAATTGTGTTTTATTGTCAATTAAAATCACGGAACTTATTAATGAAAGAGGCTTATTGACTCTGTTCGATTAATTTGAATTTGACTTTAATTCAAGTTTGAGTCTTTTTAAGTTGAATTTGAATTCAAATATAACTGCTAGCTTTTACATTTTAGATATTTAATTTTCTATATTAAAAAAATTTATTAATATTATTAATTTTATTAATAGTGATCTGCTATTTATTAATAATAAAAATTATTTATAATTGTATGTTAATTTTATAAATGAGCACGAGCTTATTATATACTTATCGATTTGAGTTTGAAAATGTTTCAAAAGTTGACTCAATTACACCTCATTGTCAATGTATAATGTTGAAAAAATTGGCATAAATTTATAATCGAAAAAATAGCGTTGTTCCTGGGCCTCCTCGCGTGAACCCACTTGTTTGTGTTGTCTATCTAACGAATTAATTACTTAAAATCAGTCAACGAAATTGGTCCCTCAAGTCTGCATGTTGTGTAGGAGACCAGCCCCGCCCCCCCCTCTTCCGGGATGTACTTCTTTTACATTAAAGATTGAGTTCTTGATAATAAAAAGTTGTCTTTAGAGAATTAATCTTTAATATCATGTCTTGTATAGTTGTTTTTTTTAGGGTCATATAAAAAATTAATGATATTGAAAGAAAATATATATTATGCTTTGAGATTGTTTCGTATTTGTCCATAAATTCAGTAGCAATTTTTTAAAATATATATATATATATATATTTATGAACTTACATTTTATTTTGATTTTGTGATATGCAATTTTATTTTGAATTAAAAAAATCAAAACTTTGAAGCAATTTATAAGCTGGGTCTTTTTTACATTTTAAAATGTTATCTATTTTAAGGATAAAAGAAATTCATTAATTCATATTGAGAGGACAAATTTTGATACGAAAGACATCTACATTTAATTACAGAATCGATAAACATCTAATAATGAAGTATATTCAAAATCATTATTTCAATTCTGTATCATCATAAAATGAAGTTGATTTCCTTTTGTACTTGGAGCGTGAGCGCACTTTGAGACTAAAGCGCGTGTGAGGGTGGAACTGGTGATCTCTTCTGATCCTAGAAATCTTTGTTTGTTGTGTTGGCAAATGAGGCGCCGGAATTACCAAATCTGTGCCACGTTTGACCATTAGAGCTCATTATGAATTTTTTATTTTGTTTTTTATTTTATTTCTTAATTTAAATTATTATATTTATTTTAAATATATTTAATTCTCCTTTTTCTTTTATAGAAAAGTATCTCTAATTTTTAATTAATTATTTTTATTAAAAAATTAATATATGTATCATATATTTATTAAATAAAATAGGAGATAGAATAAAAAATAAAATAAATAATTTAAACCGTACACAACCACCACCTCGGCCCCTTCTAACCTCCAACACTCCCAATCCCTCTTGGGATTAGAGCCCTAATCCCGCCCATAATTAAATTAATTTCCTCATCCTACCTTAATCAATAATTAATCATTCATTTAACCCCTATAAACCTCACAATAAATTATAGCCCGAATCCCAACTGATTTGTTTCCCCTTTCCTGCGCCACCAAATTAGGTTTGCAGTGAAATTCTTGGATGGCCCAGTCCATTCAATAGTCTCAATGTGAGGGGCAAATTGGTGCGGCAAATCATTTTTTTCCTCTAATTTGACGATCAACCTCCTCCTCCTACTATTTTGATGATCTTCAATAGATTGATTGTGCTGCATTCAGTATTTTATAAAATAATCCTTTTTAAAAAGAAATTGTTTGTTTTACATTTAATTTTTATAAAATGACTTATATTTTCAAAATTGAATGTTACACTGAAAAAGTTCAATGACGCCTTGTTCATTATTATTATTATTATTATTATGGATATATTGAAGTGGACAACGTGTTTTTGTTTACATGAATACGATTGAAAATTGAATTACTTGAGTTTTTATTTTCAATAAAAAGGAAACTTGACTATAAATAGAACCCTCTGTATTCCAACTCGCAGATCGCCGTTTTCCACTCTCAAGAATACAATAGAGTCTCCAGCCACAAGCTTTTTCTGGTAAACAAAATTACTCCACCCAGTAGTCAAGAGATGGCGCCTTGGTGTCCCCCTGTAAATATGCCTGAACTTCCATAAATCCCTTGAACATCCTTGGCCAAGATTGTCTGGACCGGGGGTTCTGCCGTATAATCTAACCTAGGAAATATAGTCTCAGCACAGTACCTTGGCACAGAAAAACCTCCGCCATTGTTTGCATCAGACTGTGTCAAGGTCTTAGCAAATGTATTGCGCTTCTCTTTTTCCTCATTCTCATCAAATCCCATGAATCCACCGTCATCATCAACATCAGATTCATTTTCTCTCAATGGAACTAATCTAATTTTTGAATACACCTCATCAGTCTCAGCATCAGCCAGATACTTAATGGATGACACCCTACAGGATTCAAGAGGTGAAATTCTTGGAAATCCACCAAATCAACATTTTGGCTGGCATGTTCAGCATGGCCCTGAGGAAAGTAATAAACCTTGGAATTTAGAGGTGGCATTTGAGCCATCCCACCAGCACAGGCATGCCATACCTGGGGATCCAAGCTTTTTCCCCTCTTTTCCACTTGATTCATAGGTCTATCCACTGAATGCATAACATTAATCATATCTTGAAATCCTAGGGCTCCAACCACATCCAATGGTAACAAATCAAATCAACAAAACCTCTTCCAAGCCCTCCCAAAATTTCTGTAGAAACAAAAACGAAAATAGCCTCAAACAAAATGCAAATTGAATACAATCAACTTTAAGAAGACGATGTTGCTCCACTGATAGACCAAATTAAGAACTAAAAAATGCAACAGGGATTCATTTCAAGAGAATCCCAGATCAAAATCAGAAACGTATGGTCAAAACTGTTTCATTTCCTTTTCTTTTATCAACAACCAAACAGGGGGAAAACAGAAAGAGGGAAAGTGAACTTACATAGAGATTTTGGCTTTTCCTGGCAATCTTTGAGATAAACTTACTTTAGCTCTTATCTCCTCCTTTAAAAAGCTTGAACCATCCTTTAATTTGTCAAATCAACCAAACAAGAACAACAACAGAGCCACAAGAAAACAAAACAATTTGAGCCCTTTTACTTGAAGAAAAAGCAAGGAGTGGTGGTTGGTTGTGTAGGTATTTTTCGAGTCAATTGTGAAATTATGGTAGATTCAAAATTTTTTTTTCAAAATACCGTAGTCCAGGAGACGTTGTAAAACTATTATAAGGCATGGGTGTAACCCACGCCTTTCAGCATAAAACAGTAAAAGAGCCTCCTTCAATTTTTTTTTTTTTTTAAAATGCAAGAGGCGTGACCTGTCTTGCATGAATTTCCATCACAAAACAGTGAAAGAGGTGTGGGTCAAACCCACGCCTCCTTCAAATTTTTTTTTTTTTAATATACAAGAGGCGTGGGTCAAACCCACGCCTGTTGCATGAATTTTACTACACGGCACTAATTTTTTTTTTTATTAAACATGAATTTTTTTTATAAATAAAATACATTAATTTTTCTTTTTTCTTCCATTATTGCAAGAATTACTTGTAGCATTATAAGTGACATTAACTCTAATTTTTTTATTTAGTAATTATTTTTATATATAAAGTAATTAATTTTTTTAAATATTTAGAAATTTTGAATTTTGAATTTTTTTGTAGAAACATATCATTTTATAAAATACAAGTGTTTCAATTGATGTGATGTTTAAACTCATGACCATGGATACTTGTAATGTTATTATGTTGGCTAAAATTGGCATGTAAAATCATAGTAAATGAAAATTATATATATAACACATTCTTGAAAAATTATTATACATTCTAAGGTGAAATGAT
>JACGDI010004975.1:1239182-1264095 GCA_014898725.1 Jacaranda copaia | reverse complement strand
CCCCTTTGGCCTGGGCATCCAAAGCTATATATTTTTTCAAATGGCCATGTTTGATCAGCCGTTCGATCTCATCCTGGAGATTGAAGCATTCATCAGTGTCGTGCCCCTTCTGTCATGGAAATGGCAGTACTTCTTCGATTTTTTCATTGCTTCTGTCTCCATTAGCTTTCTGGGCCTTTTGAGAAGGTTGTTGTGCTAGATGATGTACAGAACCTCCTTTCTGGGTGCGTTCAATGGTGTATACTCATGGAAGCATTTTATCAGAGATCGATCTCTCTCTTTATATTTCTGGTCGTCTCGCTCCTTCTTTTTCTTATTGACCTCGGAGGATTCGAACTTGAGTTTGTTCATCTCCTCTTGGGTCATGTATCTTTCGGCCAGGTCGAGCAGCTCTTCCATCGACCTAGGCCTCTCTCTCACTAGGGCATTTGCGCATTCTTTGTGCCTCAGCCCCAGAAACAGCACATCAATCAAAAATTCGATCATGGGGTTGTCGATCTTCAGGACCTCGGTATTAAACCTAGTGAAGAAATCTCAGAGAGACTCCCCCTCATTCTGCTTGACAGTATGGAGGTAGATGTGGGGGAGCTTTGCCTTCCTCCTGCTGGCAAACTGGTGTAAAAATTTATCGCACAACTGGTCATAGGAGTAGATAGTCGACGGTTCCAACTTTATGAACCAGTCCAGTGCGATTCCTTAAAAGGTGGTCACCAACATTTTGGCATAGATAAACTCATTGTGACCATGCAGCTGCATCATGTGTTTGAACTGCATAAGGTGCTCGTTGGGGTCAGTTGAACCATCATACCTCAGGAGATCAATTGGAATTTTGGCATCCACTGCAATCCTTTCGTCGATGATTTCCTGTATGAATGGTGACCCCCTGTCCCGACGTGATCTCTGGAGAGTATCCATATTCTGTACTTTATCAGTGTTTCTTCTCAAGATTTCGTCGAGTCATCGGTTCAGTTGTTGCACCTGATGGAAAACCTCTTCCCACTCATCTCTATCTGTCTGAGAGGCAAACCTAGTGTGCTCGGCACTGTCGCGCTGTGGGGCTCGACTAGGCCAATGCGCCACATCTGGAGATTCACATCTGTCTTCGCGGTAGTCCCAGTTTGGGCGTTCGAACCAATCGCACTGCGGGGCTCGATTAGGTCAAATGGGATCCTCTGAGTCTGCCACCTCCTCACGAAGCTCTGGATGTCTTCTCTCCACTAGCTGGCACTTGGGACTGGGCTCGCGCCGGGCGAGTGTCTATCTGGCGTCCTGACGAAAGGGGCTGTTCTCTGGGGGCCTATTTTTTAGTACTGGCGGAGGGGCTACCCTTGCAGTATGAGCTGGCACTGAAGTGTACCTGTTCAGAACAGTCGATAACTGAGCAAATATTTAGGCGAAAACTTGCTCACTAATCATTTGCATTAGCTAGGACATGGGTAGCATCACCAGCTGCTCTTGGGAGGCACTAGTGCCCGAAGTGGTTGGGTGCTACTGGGGGTTAGGGAGTGGTAGGGAAGTAGATTTTTGATTCTCCTCCCTCCCAGAAGTTACTCTACGTGTGTTTACTATTTTTACGCTGCAATCTCAAAGTGTTGCCACAGATGGCGCCAAATGATGCTGCTACGAGCTTATAAGTCCAAAACTCCAATGGATTTGAATGTTATTAGGCTTGAGATCTGCAACCAAGAACACATGTGAACTAGCCGAGGTGCCCCCGGCTAATGCACTCCGACGCTTAAGTTAGATTTTTGGTAGAACGAAGAATATAGAGTAAGTATGTATTGAATAGTGTAATTACATTACCTTAAGCATGGTGGTGCTTGTAGAATTTATAGTCTGATGAGGGTGTGATTTTACCCAAGTACCCTTATCAGGTGTACTTGGCTTTCCCCATGAGGGGGGGTTGGGAGTCATTCTCTGCCCAGATCCAGGGATTGTGCCAGGTGGCGCAATCTCCTATTTTTCTGGCTAGTCATATCAATAGGAGCGCGCTCCTGCTAGAGTTGTTGGCAGGGTTGCCAGAGTTGTTGGAAACAGTTACATCCATTGGCAGCAGTCACATCCGCTGCCACGTGTAATCATTGCCAAAAGGTTCAACTTGTCCAACTTGCAACTGGAGGTCAATTCATGTTGACGAGACTTGGACACTAAAGCTTCAGAAGTGGCCCTCATGTCAATATGGGTCAACCGCGGGGCTTAACAAATGGGGTCGATGCAAGTCAACCAGACTGACGTGCCCCTAGGCTTCATAGGCTGTCTTTTCTGAATTTGGGCCTGTTGGGCCTACTGGATTATACCGTATCAAGTTGGGTTTCGTGGCCTATCTCATTTGAAGTTGGGCCTATTGGGCCTACTGGGCTATCCCATATCACCAACCAAATGGAATTCTTCTTACTTTATGCTTGAGACTATTTTTCATGGTATGTTTGATAGTTATGAGTATGTAAAAAGAATTTCATGATGACTTTGGTCCTCAAGAACATTAGGGTAAGGTAGAGCTTCCCACAAATGATGATTTGTATATGATTGATAGAATGGTGAAAGTGTTGAAACACTTTTATGAAATTACTATAAGAATTTCTAGCTCAAAGTTTGTAACTTCTAATCTATTTATAGATGAGATTAGTGATATTGATGTTTTGATAAAACAGTGGGAGGTAGGTGATGATTAGAAGTTATCAGAAGTAGCAAAAAATTGAAAGTAAAGTTTGATAAGTATTAGGGAGTCCTACTAAAATAAATATGTTGTTATTTGTGGCTGTGGCTCATGATCCTTGGCATAAATTGAAATATGTTTTCTTCACTCATACTTATATGTATAAGGGTCAATTGGGAAAGGACATGTGTAATTGGGTTAGCAAAGCTCTTCAAGAGATTTTTGAAGAGTATAAAAGAATATATAGCAATACAAAAACATCTTCAGAAACAGTGTCACAGTCTCCCTAAAATAGTAGTAGTCCATGTGATTCTAGTGTTGATAGCAACAAGGGGATGGTAAGAGGTTTTACATTGGTAAAGTACCATAAATTAAGTATAGATAAGAAGGGAGATTCAGAAAATCAATCAAAGCTTGATACATATTGAGTGAGAAAGAATACAAAGATGTGCTCGACTTTGATGTTCTTGGATGGTGGAAGATGAATGCCCATTGATTTCTCATCTTAGCAAGGTTAGCTCATGATTTGTTGCTATGCCTATTACTATCGTTGCTTCTGATTCTACCTTTAATACCTTAGGTTAGGTGATTGGTGACTTAGAGCCTCTTTAACTCCAAGAATGACTCAAGCCCTTATTTATACTCAAGATTGGATTCGTAATGGATCTCCAAAGCCACCTGTTAAGGAAGATTATGCTCAAATTGAAAGACTTAAAGAAGGTATACATTAAATTCATACATTATGGTGCTAAAGATTATTATTTAATTATTATTTTTTGACTATTAATATATCCATGTTTTTCGTACTTATGAGTTTTTAAGTTTTTTATTGTTTAATTTGTATTTCTAAATGTGGTTTCAAGTATTGGTGCAGATTCTGTGGTAATCGATTTGTGATCATGATGGATGGATATCGCTAGGTACATAAGTCATTTATTTATGCATATTATTTCTCTAGTTTTTTTTAATAATAAATCTTTTATAATGTTATTTCTTATATTGTTGTGTTCTTTTTATAGGAACTAGGAATGAAGGATGAGGGTAGATCTGGTGGAATTGAAAGCTTGAATCCCTTCAACTTTCAAGCACCTCATTTATATTGAATTGGATGTAATTTAAAGTTTGAATAATTTATTATTTGAAACTTGGATCATTTGTGTGGGTGTGATCATTCATCATTGTGATATAATTTTAGACTTCAACTTTCAAGCAAATCATGTATATGGAATTGGATGTAATTTAAAGTTTGAACAATTTATTATTTGAAACTTGGATCATTTGTGTGGATGTGATCATTCATCATTGTGATATAATTTTAGACTACTAGTATGATTTGACATTTGCCGATTTGAAATTTTCACCTAAATATGAACATTTATTATCAAACTTAATTCTCTCAAATAAACTTTTTAGTATTATAAAAATAAGTAATCCAATTCAAATTTTCACCTAAAACTAAAATCAAACATTTTTTTTATCAAACAAACTTTTATCACTATTTTTGGTTAAAAAGAGAAAGAAAGAAAATAATCTTGAACCGGTTCGGTTAAAAATCAAACGGAACCTAAATCGAGCCAATTATTTCAATTAGTTTGGTTTGGTTTTCGGTTAGAATTTTTGAAAAACCAAAATTTCCAATTAACCAACAGACGTTCAATTTGATCGGTTAAAACTAAATGAACAGTCCTAATTGAGTTTCAATATCTGCGGGCGGACCTAAAAAGTTGCTTAGAGGCATTTTACACGTAATTATTTTGAATAACTTTTATATTTTATATTTCACATTGTTGGTACAAAATTAATTGATATTTATTCTCTAAGTATTTATATGAGTTTTTATTTAGAAAAAATTCACAATCCATGAACTTTTTTCTGTTGAGCATACTAAATTTCAAGATTTATTTTTAATCATGGAAGAAGTTTTAAATATCTTAGTAAAACCATTATTGGTGGCCTAAGTTGGCCCTTATTTCTAGGAAATCATACCTTACTAAAATTAAGAAATTATGATAAAGAATGCTATAGAAGTTTTAGCACATGCATTGAATTTGTCAAATTGCTAGTCTTTGTAATGCCACTAATTTTATTAATCAACTAGATCCTATCGCATGCAATCCTTGCATGCATAAGTGCTTCTTAAGTGTAATGTATTTTTAATTTTAAAAAAATATTTATTTGGTATAATAAAAATTAATTGATGAGTTACAATATAACATTTTTTCGTCACCACAATACAATTAAACTATTATATAATACTCTAAAAGAAGGAACTATTAAAACAAGAAAAAAAAATCAATACATAACAAAATTCCTATAACTAAGTAATTTTTTCAATCATAAGGGAATTATGAAATTAGTTGTCAATCTAACAATGTTGACTATTGATTGAATTAATAACACATAAAAATTAATTATGTTGCCCTAAAAGTCAAATCATGCTACAACCTAAGATAAAATAGTTAAGAAATTTGTTCCCAAATTAAATTGTGAATGAAATTTATACGTAAAATAATAATAAACAAATATGTCAAGAGAGAAGACTGATAACTAAATTATGTACAAAAAAATTTTATTATTAAATAATTAAATAATGTTACCAATATTTTAGAACATCAACATGTTATCAACAGTGCATATATCAATATTGCATGTGGAAATCTAACTCGCTCATCAATAAGAAGACGCTCAATTTTCAATGAATAAAAAAGAAATCTTCTTTAATGATTTTTTCTTCTTTAGGAATATTAGTATAGAAATATTTTTAATCTTGGAAAAGTAGTATATACATGGGTGTCACAATGGTTATATGCACGTTGTGAGAAAACCAATGCACTCACTCTCTCTCTCTCTCTCTCTCACACACACACAAAATTTAATGCATTTCTTTTAGAGAAGGTGAAAAAACCACTTTAAAGATTGTTTGATATCTCAAGTAACTGCACTTTTAAAAGAGAATAAAGGAAACTCAAATGGTCCGTATACAGACCTGTTAATTTATTATTAATTAATATCTTCGTATAATAAAATTATTACTTTTTTTAAAAAAAATTGTTTTCGTTTTTGCCATATTATATAGGGAAATTATATATATTATACGCACACAAAAAATGTTAGCCCATTAATTAAAAAAAAAACCCTCCGCTTTAATTAATGAAAGAAATAATATTTTATAAACTCATAATCTGGAACAATTAGAACATGATCCCAAATAATAAGAAAAAAAAAAAAGCTGAGAAATATGCAGTAGCTTTGGCTTTTTTCTCTTATGTTTTTTCGAAAAAATTTTCTAATCTTTAAAAATATTTTAAAATAAAAGCATATTTTTCAATATTTCTCTTAAAACATTCAAATTTTATATTTAAAAAATCTTACATAATTCACCCAAAAAACCCTACACCTCCCCCCTCATTTGCTTACTCTACTTTTTACATCACTTATTTATTTATTACTTTCTTATTAAGACCCACTTCACTTACACCTGCTTTTTCATTTTTTTACTCTACTTTTCACATCACTCATTCATTTATTACTCTCTCTCTAAAACCCACTTCACTTATTCAAACATGTGCACACATATGAAAGTATTAAGATTTTACAAGTTAAAAAATTCTAAAACTTTTATTTACAAATTTAATTAAACTAATTATCGAAAAAATATATTAAATTTAATTAAACATTATAGACATTATTACTAAATTATTTATTCATTGAATAACTTATTACATTAATTAAGTTTACTTATTAATTAAATAATATATTAGTTATATTTAACATTTAATGTATTAATAAAATAATAATTTATTCATTTAATAAATAATTTCAAATGTTTTAATTTGATATAATAAATAAATTAACTTTCTTCAAAAAAATTAATTTGTATTAAATGTTATCTTCGCATTTATTTAAAATTATAATAAAAAATTTGATTATAGGGTGACATTTATTTAATAATCTATTAAGTTTAATATATTAATATCGATGAGCCATGGTCATAATTGACAAGGCTATGTTGAAGGTATTAAACAATTTTATGTGTAAAGCTAAGTAAGGATATTGGGGTTTAGACAATAAAATAGATCGTTGTTTTCATTGTTTTTGCCCTGTTTACCATGAAGGCATTGTGGACTTCTTTCTTTTGGCCCGAATAGCAATAATCTATTCTTGTATGTCTAAATTCAAGTAAATTTCCTAGAAGGACATTTAGTGTCAACTAAGTAACATATTTAGCCTTCTATCTCCTTCATAGATCCTGATCTCTAAATGGTATCGGAGCCATGGTATCAATATACAATTATTTCTTGAAGTAATATATCATAATTTCTATTACATGAATATATTTAAAAGAAAAGACTTTGTAAAAAATAGTAAGATGAAGGAAATAGATCTCCCCATCAATTTAGATCTTTCTTATTAGATGGACTATTTCTAGAGTAGACCCAAAAACAATTTACCAATATGGTACTTTTAAAAAAATTGGTTTAAAGCAGGTTGTTAAAACAATTGAGGAAACTTATTCTCTTAATAAAGATGAAATTATTGTAAAATTTTTTAAGAAATCAGATCTTGAAAAATTTCAACTTGAATATAAATTCCTTCATATAGGTTTAGTACAAATTGCTTTTAAACCTCTAACTTTGGAAAATCTTTCATATAGTTTTATTGCAATTTTAAGAGATGCCAGAAATTTAAACTGGAAGCATTCAATTATGGGTATCATACAATATAGCTTAGCACATAGCCTAGTTTATTTTGATGTTTATCCAAATTTAAATTTATTTCTTACTGATATTAATATTTATCATGCTTTAACATTAAATGTCAAATTGCATGACTGCAATTATATGCAAGGTACGAAACAATATGTGTTATTTACCGCATATTATAAGCCTCTTTATACATTAAATTCATTATGTAAAATGATTAGTGAACCTAATCAAGAAACAATTATAATGGAATCAAACTTTTCTAAATCTAATATTACTATCAGGAGACTCAGTAAATGGGAAGAAATTATATTTCCTAAAAATTAGATTATAGAACAAGTTGTTCCTCCATAGCTTGTTATCAATAATAATATTTGGAGTATAATACAAACTCCTAAATGATCTGTTCAGATTCAATTAAATAATAATGAATCTTCATATAGATCTCATAGATCTAATCTAATTCAACTTTTTCTCATATTTCTCCTCTTGATTATGTTGTGGAAGCTCTTTCTAGAGCATCTACATCTAGAATTAAAGAATTATCTTTTCTAGAAATTTGTTCCTCAGATAATTCTTTAATTCTAGATGTAGATGGTCTAGAAGGAGTTTCCACAATATAATGAAGAGGAGAAATCTGAGAAAATTAATTAAATTTAAGTAAAAATTGTTTGACTATTACTAAGTAATTTATTTACTAAATAATGTATTAATTAAATACTGAGTTAATGTAATTAAATAATGTATTAAATTAATTAAATCTATTTATTTAATTATTTGAATAACTTGCTATTTATATATTAATTATGTTTTTTTTCATGTTGAATTAAATATTACGTTTATTTGTTTGATAAATAATTTAAGATGATGTGATTTTATATAATATAATATTATTTATATTTTTAATTTGATGAATTGTCATTGAGTCATATATATTGTAACACTCCGAACTTCTCGGACTTTTGATTATAATTAAAACATATAACTCAATAAAATAAATCATAAATTAAGGAAATTAAGCATCAACAAAACCTTAATGATATTAACTAGAAAATATTTGTAGTTATTAAAAGTTAAAAGTGTTGAAATATAAATAATACAGGACTTAATTGATTAAAACTATAATCACTGGAGGTTAATGTGTAGAGGACCAAATATAGAAGGATAGAGTTAAAGCCGAGCTAGGGCATAATTGCTAGAAATTTTAAAAGTCAAGAATTGAATAAATTAGAGCTAAAGGTTGAGGGGCCAAATTAGAACGTGGGGGATAAAAATAAGGTGGTTAAAAAGCCTAGGGACCCAACTAAAGATGGTAGAAAAGTTCTTGAGGGCAAAATGAAGAGTTAGAAAATAACTTCATATATATGGAATGAAGGACGAAAGTTTGTCTAATTCCTGAAAGCCAACCCCATTTCGGCCTTATTTCTGAATGGCCAAAAGATGATTAAAACTAGGAACCAATCACCTAGAAAGCTTCCCATAAGCTTTGTGATTAGAACCACACCAAAAATAACCTGAAACACTGAATAATCTCATCAAAAATTGGAAGTGATTGCAAGCACATGGTGGTGGTGGCAGTTTTGTCCTTCCGGTGACGCAAACTGGGTGGGCCTTGAGGGGTTTTCATTGGAGTTTCATGGATAAGCAACTATTGGTGCCAATTTGATGAAACAGTGATCGGTGGTGGAGTAATTTTGATGGTGGCAACACGACGGCATTAGGGCGGCAATGACAATTCAGATGGCTACTTGGTTGGGCTACAAGTGTGGAAACTTGAAATTAGTTTGGGGCTTTTGTTTGCCTCATCGAAGTGCCCCTGCGGGTAGTGGCAATGGCCTTCACCTCCAATGGTGGTGCATGGTGGCCAACAACGGTGACATCTTGGCAAAGGGTCCAAAATGTGATTTTGAGCCCGTTGTGGTTGTTCTTAGCTTGAGATTGGATCTAAATTTGATTCAATTTAGGTAAAATTCATGTCAAATATTAATTCGATTAATTTTTAAAATTCCAAATAAATCAAAAAGATTAAATTCTAGTTTGAATCAATTCGACCACTTAATTTTGTAAGTGTTAAGCTAAGAATTAATTATTAGATCTAAGCCTAGTAAGTTAAGAAATGTAGATTTATATTTATGTCCCTAGACCTAATAACATGACATGTTATAAATGAGGTAGGATTAAGTCTAATTTAGAGATTAAGTTATATGGATGTTAGAATGAAAACAAATTATCAGATTTGGACCTGAATTTTATAAAATATCTATTGACCTTAAACGAGACATCTAAAAGATGGAGATAGATTGGGATCCAAATATAAAACCAAATATAGGCAAAAATAAAACCAATCATTGCATTCCCAAGAATCATAATCATGCACTAAATGAGGATTAGAATGCATAAAATTTACCTTTGATGAAAAGATTCAAAGGAATCTACAAGAACACTCAAAAGACTCTTCTAGTGGATTATCTACAATCGCCAACAATTTGATTCAATTGCTCCCCTTCCAAAGCTCTAAAAATTGACAAAATTGGCACACCAATTCACCTCTAGAATAGCAAAGATATGATCAAAAATCTCTAAAAAAGTTAACCTCTAGATTGTCCAAATGATCTACCAAAATTAGCCCAAAAATGGTTTATCAATGAACTTCTAAGTTCCCCAAGTGTTGAACCTCTAATGTAAAGTCCACACACCAAGGATAACCTCTCAATCAACCTCACTTTGCTAGAGAAGAGAGGAAGATGATGATGGTAGCAGTGGTGGTTTTGGAAAAGGGAGGGAGGAGAGAATTTATTGGTGTGATTAGTCAACACATGAATTATATCATACTTTTGGAGGGAAAATATGAGGAATGCCAACCAAGCACAAGTGGCTGGTCACATGGTATATTTATAGGAGGGGATGGAAGCTCTTGGATGCTTCCATCATACCCTCCATGCATGTTGGTTAACTTGAATGTGCATTTGCATTTGAATTAACATTTACATTTCATCTCATGAAATGAAAATGAAATGTTAATTAGCTTAATTCAAATAGAATCTTTCATTTGATTTCCCTCAAAAACTTAAATTCTCAATTTAAGTCAATTAACTCCGTAATTTAATTAATTTAACTTAACTACTTAAATTAACTTGACTAATTAATTATCATATAGCACCAATTAAATTAACACTTTAATTTAACTGACTTAATTTAACTCTTTAAATTATTTTAATTAATTTGACACTTAAATTAATCAAATCAAAATGACCAATTAAATAAGTCAACTGTTTCTCTCTCCAAAATGCCCAGGATGAATTTTCTAACTCCTTAGAGAATTCCTCCTATTAAATAAGAGTTTCTTTGGGCTTTTGTGTATGACCTATTAGGTTCATCCATTCATTGTATATGAGCTCATAACTCATTGTGATATTTTGAATATTAAAATATTTACTAAAGTTTAAACTCTTTTAAACCAATAACTCCTTCAATTAACCTCTATTAATTGAAAAGTATCCAATCTCCATGTTCGATGTCTAGCAACAAGCCCATGGAGCCCAACTAGTTGGATGAATGAATTATATCATGATGAACCATTATGGCTTATGCTTACCATAAAAATATGGTCTTTCTGTCTCTTATCTCCTGAAAGAGGCCTAAGGCAAGGTATTCGTCAGCTCCCCCATATTATCAATAACTATGTATCTACATCTAATATTCAATTCCCCTTTATGACTGCAACTTTGAAAAATGCCTTTTCCAAATTGTCATACTATTTTGCACAAGAATTTCTTGGAATCAATCATAATATAGTACATAGGAAATGCACTCATTCTTTACAACAATGAGGAAATAAATTTCTTCTTAAATCTCACAAATCTCTATACTTAAGTAGCTTATGTCCAACCTCAACCTCATATGACTTGCTATATTCTCTTCTGGGGCTACACTCTCTACTTGGATGTTGCCTCTATCAATAATGTCACGGATCAAATGATAATGCCTCAAAATGTGCTTGAATTGCTAATGAGATCTTGGCTCTTTTGTTGGTGCAATGACTCCATTGTTGTCACAAAAGACACAACTGGCTCTATAGTGCTAGGCATTACATCTAACTCTTGGGTGAAGTTTTTCATTCAAATACCTTCTTTTGTGATTTTCCAAGCTGCAATATATTTTGCCTTTTTGGTAGAGTCAGTCGTGGTGTCTTAATTGAAATTTTTTCAATTCATCGCACCGCTATTGAGGCAAAATATAAATCCTAAGCTAGATTTAAGGTCATCTTCATTGGATTGAAAACTAGAATCAGAAATCCATTCAATTTTCAATTCTCCATTGCTATAAACTAAAAATAAATCCTTAGTTCTTCTCAAGTACTTAAATATAGCTTTTATGATTGTCCAGTGACTTTCACAGGGGTTGGAATGAAAGTACGTTAAACAGTATACATTATGCCTCAATTAGCAAATGCATAAGGTACATGGGTCATTCTTGCTCTCTTATCTCTTAGGGGCCATAAACTTGGAGACAATGACCATGTCCCATGGAAAGGAATCCCTTCTTGGATGATTCCATATTAACTTCTTTAGTATGTTCTCAATATATGCAGTTTGGGAGAGCCTCAATATCCTCTTTGATCTATTTTTGTAGATTCGTATTCCTAATATGAAGTATGCTTTTCCCAAATTTTTCATGGAGAATTGCGAAGATAACCATGCTTTAGTACACTCTAACCCTTCTTTCTTATTCCTAATGAGAAGAATGTCATTGACATAAAGCATAATAAACTATATCAAACTCCTACTAGCCTTTTCATACATACAAGACTCATACACATTTTTAACAAAGCCAAATGATTAATTTACCATATCATTTATATGCACAACACATGGTACTTTTAAATATTTTAAAAATGATTAACTAAAATACACATGCAATAATTTAAATTATTTGGTATAAAGTCACAAACTTGTGATTTCTTAAATGTGAGTAATTTGAGTATTTTAAATAATTTTAAATATGTAATCAATTTTATAATAATTTTTAAGAAATTAAAAACTTATTTTTCTTGAATTAGTGTAATTTTAATCTCTTTAAATTACTTACAATAAAATTACATATATTTAAATATCAATAAAATTTCATAAATATTTTTCTTAAACAAACTTATTATTTCTTAAATGAGTGTAATTTTAATTATTTTAATTGCTTATAATAAATTTACATATATATTTAAATATTATAATAGTTTTATACATATTAAAATAATTTTTAATATTTTTTTATACGTAATTAATTTAAAACTAAATTTAGAATATTTAATTATTATTTTTTTCAATTTTTTTTCTCCCCATCATTTTTCCCATACCCACTCCCCACCCCCAACCTCACCTTGTCATGGTTGGCTGGCGATTTTGCCAACGATCGCCATGGTGGCAGACTAATCCTCCCCCACCCCTAAAGTATAATTATATATGCAAGTATATATATGTTATATATACTTATATATATGGTTATACATGTGTATATATATAAATAAATTTTTTAGGAAGGAAGAAGAGATATATTTTTGTCTTCCATATTTTTGATTTTTCATGGATTCTTTTAAAAGTTATTAAGGATAAATTGATTATTTTACACTTTCAATTAGGATATTTAATCATTTGTTAAAGGTAAGAGAGATGGATGTAACTCCCCAAATTTGAGGGGGTTAGATTAGATATATTTATACTATTAATAAAGCAATCATTCCTCTTTGATGTGCATTCGAATGATTTATCTAAAATGCATTCACTTTTTTCAAAAAATAACTATATTTATAGTTCACGTATTTTATGCCCAACTATAATGCCATTTTATCATAACTTTTTTAATTCTTATTTACAACAAATTTAAATAAATATATTTAAATCGTTCGTTCTATTAATAAAACACCCCTCGCTCTTTTGGTATGTTTTCAAATGATTTACTTAAAATGCCCTCACTTTTTTATATAAAAAATACTATTTATAACTCACTTATTTTTTATACCTACAATTATCATTTTATCATAATTTTATTTATGAAAAAATTAAATAAATATACTAAAATTATTAAAATAAATTTTTATTATATATAAAGAAATATTATTTTTATATAAAAAATATTATAAAAACTTTAACATATGAATCCAATGTACCAAATTACTAAGTTATGTTAAGCATCAAGAGAGGTTGTTGTGATTATTTCTAAAAAGGTATATGCTCAAATTTAATTTGTTATTTGTGAAAAGTTGAGTTCAAAGAAGTTTTGACCAACCATAAATTATATATTGATTGGTTTAATTTATTTTTTAACCCTCAATACACCGACGAACACCACCAAACAACAATAGCCCCAAAAAAAAAAAAGGTGGTTGTTATTCCATTTATTTTCTTTTAGAATAGAAATAAAATGCCACATAAAGATATTCTTGTCAGTTGTCTCCTCATTTTTATTTACTTGTTCTTGGCCTAGGAATTAATGGTCAGTTATGTGATTCAAGAAAAATTATATGTCAAAAGAATTTTTTCTGTGTAACATTTTATTGGTCACATGAAATTTAAGTGGAACCACAAAGAAAATGACTTTTGAACCATCTAAATTCTCAGCATATATTGTTATATGGTCAATTGGGTATGTGATATTGATTGTATTAGTTGATGCAAAATCAATTAATATATTTGTTCCTCTAATGTATTTATTATTTATAAGAATTAGTTCAAATAAATTCCTATATAAATCATATCAACCAGCAAGATTGTACAATCAAGAGGAATCGAATTGAGTTGCTTTAATTTGTTTCCTTATCAAATGTACGTTCTTAATTTTCAATTTAAAACCATTAACTTGTTATTTAATCTTTGACGTAATACTGTTTTTATTAATATAATCTCTCAAAAGAGAAACAATTTATAAGGAAGAATACTTAATTTATCCAGAACATAATAATTTCAATGGTACCAAATTTTGTCTTGCCATTAAATTCCTTGAGAGGACAAAAAAATCTGAAAAAAATAAAAAGTAAAAAGTAAAAATCTCATAAGCATCTAAGAAAAAGTTTGAAAAAGAAATATCGCACAAAAATCGATGAAACATATTCAGCCCATCTTAATTGAAGCCCTCCCAACAAACTTAACCAAACACTTTAATGTTGGGCGGCTACACATTGTCCAAACATATGCATCTTTGGCTAAATTCCAATAATAATTAATATCCCTTTCTCATCTCATCCAACTAAGGTAACAGCCTGGCCATTGATGGTCATGTTACAACACACTATACCCTTCTCACTTTTAAGTCATAAAACATTAAGTAATCATTTGGTAAAATGGCATGGCCTTCACACATAAATATAAAGTATGATGTTTAAATTTTGGATATGTAGGGTTGTTAATGGAGTAGATTTTAATTCAAATTCGATTTAATTATTTATGATCCTTAATTGATAAAAGATTCGACGAATATAATTTAATTAAAAAATTCGTAATTCGAAATAAATTAAGTGAATATGAATTTGGTTCGATCCGATCTATTAATAATCCGATTCCTAATATATATAGTATTATACATGTTTATAATATTATACATATGTGCACACATGATCCTATATCAATGCCAAAATGAGTTTTTCGATGAAGGAATTAGGAAGTAATCAGCTTATATGCAATATATCAAATCAGGTGTTTTTTTATATAAATTGTTAGATTTCGAACTTATGTACATCATAGTTGCATAACTTATTTATCTATTTTTATAACAGAAAATAATGCGGGAAGAAAATGAATGTGATTAAAATCTCATGATATAACAAGAATGCAATGTAAATATCGACTTGATCAAAATAAGCTTATTTTTTATAAAACTTTAATTCTATAATTAGCTTATTGAAGAATTAAATATAACTATATATTTATAATACCAAACAAGTATTATTATCATCAAAAAAACCTAAAATGTAATGATATAGTGAATGAATATGATTAATTTATATTCTATTATGCTTTTAGATGATCAATAGACTTGAAAATTTATTTATTAATTTGTTGTGTGTATGTTTTTTTAAGGATGAATGTTTTGAATTTGATTCCTACTAAATTTCTAGAAAAATAAACAAATACATGATGATTTTAGGAGTATTCAGATTTGATTTTTTTTTCTAGATATCTAATTTTTATTTGAATTCTGATATAGCATATTACTATCGAAATCGAATTTGAATCCAATATGATCTGATTCGAATCTCACCCATTAATAACCCTATGATATGTGTGTTTGTATTATAACAAAATAAGATGTAAAGCATTAAGAACGATCAAAATATAGTATTAAAGCCTTCCATACGAGCCAAGTATAATATTATGAAAATTATTGGTCCGTTTTGAAAAAATTGTACCTAAAATGGAATATTTTTCATATTAAACAATTATATTATAATAATAGTGAAACCTATGTCATACTAACATTACATGATGCAAATTGTTTACTCTATAACGAATACTTTATAAATGAAGGGTGTCTTGTGCATAAATAAAATGGCACCATTACTATTGTAGAAGCTAAATTTACCCACATCAATTATGGATAATTTAAAGAGTGGTGTAATAGGACGTGATGTAAACGAATTAATTGCTATAATGCAACAACAATATTACTTGTTTCGTCTATTGTATATAAAAATTCTTTTGTTAAGACTATTAATAGGATAGATCTTAACTCAATTCCCTTAAAAAATAGTGCAATATTAATGTCAAAAAGTTACAAAATTTGATTTAATTGCAAATATATAAGCATGAAAGTGCTCAAAATTTATGGCAACTTAAGTACAAATAAATCAAATTCCAAGTTAAAAAAAAAATGGGGCTTTGTTGCAAGGATTTTTTTTGTCTTAATAGATTTACAGCCTAATAATCCTGGATGTTCAACATGGTTAAGGCTACCATCATAAATGATTGTCGACCAGAGTGCTAACATTGACTCATATTTTTATCGCATTTAATGTTCTAACAAACAGCATGCCTCCTCATTAATGGCGTGTGACATCCGATACAGTCTCTACCACCAACTCTGCCACCAACCCTACCATCAACTTGGCAGGGAGTCACCTATCCAAAGTACTATTCATCCTAAAAATAAGGAGATGATACCACCTAGAATAGTACCCAAATTGAAAATGACCAATAACACCCAGGCAAAGACAGGAGCCTTCTATACTTGATAGGGGTATCTTAGACATATCATCCACTAGGCGAAGACTATAAATACCTCACTGCCAGTCACTCTTCAGGTAATGCCAAATACGCCATACGCTCCTAATCTTTTGCTCGATTATCTTCTTTCAACCAAAACTAACTTGAGTGTCAGAATGCTTTCGCCAGGGGCACCTCGGTTAGTTTAACATTTGCTATTGTTGTAAATCTCAAACTTCAAGCAATAGTGCTATTGGATCATTCAACCTCCCTGATCGAATTAGCCCAAACACACCCTAATTCACTATAAATCACTTTCAACCTCATCATTTTGACACCGTCTATGGGAAACCTTGATATTGCAACTGAAAAATGGGGAACACACATAGAGTCGTATCCAAGAGAGAGGATAATAGGAGGCACACATCTTCACCTCCCCCAATACCCCAGCAAAGTTCACATGCTCTGCGCCCCTTAAGAGCAAGTTGTGACATTAACTATGCCCCAATTGATGCAGTTGATAAGCAACCAAATCTCTATTTAGATTTCTGCCCAACTCTCTGCCACATTAAATAGGCACACCACCATGCCAGACCCAATTGGCAATGCCACCCCGCAATTGCCTCCACCAAAAGAAAGATCCCCCAAGGATAGCTACGGTTGCCAAAATTCCAAGCAACCACCAACTAGACATGAAGCCAATCCTTGATGCCCCCATTAAGAGAAAGGGCGACCAGAGCTAAAGAAAAAATCGCTGACTCCATTGATCGTCATGTTTGACCTCATCAAGCTTTGTAGTGTGATAGGGTCTAACACTCTAGACCCAACCACCACAAAGAAATGGAAGAATTCATAGACCTCACAACTTTGCCTATTCGAGCCCTGCACACGATAGGGCCAAGCACATGAGGCCTTATTTTGATTGAAATACGAACTAAGCATATCAAGAGAAGTGAGAAGAAGTCTCCTATCAGGTTCAATAATTAAACAGATGCCTTGATGATATCTCGAGGACAAATACTGATAAAATGCCCAATACTGAGAGTCCCCAAAGGTCTCATCGAGAGAGAGGCTCTCCCTTTATCCAGAATATTATCGACGAGCACATTACTGTCGACGTAAAAGCCCCAACCAAGCTACCCAGATATTATAGCTCAATAGACCCTAATGAGCACTTAATGCAATTTGAGTATATGATGCAACTGCATAGGCACATTGAGTATATCCATGCCAAGATGCTGGTGACAACTTTTCAAGGCATCACGATTGATTAGTTTGTAGAGCTGGAGCCCTCGACGATATACTCCTACGACTAGCTTTGTGATAAATTTTTGCACCAGTTTGTCAGTTGGAGAAAGGAAAAACTCCTCTATACCTACCTACATACCATCAAGCAGAACAAGAGGGAATCCCTCCATGACTTCTTCACGAGGTTCAACATAGAGGTCCTAAAAATAGAAAACCTTAGGGTCAAGTCCCTGATCGATGTGTTGTTCTTAGGACTCAGATATAAGGAATGCGCCAATGCATTGGTGCATGAGCACCCCAGGTCAATAAAAGAACTGCTTGATCTGGTGGAGAGATATATGACCCAAGAGGAGATAACCAAGCTTAAGTTTAGATCCTTTGAGGTTGAAAAAAAGAACAAGGAGAGAGATGACCAGAAATATAGAGAAAGAAATTGATCTCCAATCAAATGCTTCCATGACTACACCCCATTAAACATTCCAAGGAAAGAGCTCTTGTTTTCCATTCAACATAGCAATCTCCTCAAAAAACTAAGAAAGTTGACAAAGAATAAAGCAATGAAAAAAATCAAAGAAGTATTGCTACTTCCACAAACATAAAGGGCACAACACTAACGAATGCTTCAACCTCCAGGATAAGATTGAGAGGCACATCAGACAGGGCCATCTTAAGAAATATGTAGCCATGGATGCACAGGTCAAAAGAGGCAAAATCGATCAGACTCTTCGTAGAGAAAGATCGATTAGCCTAAGGAGAAAGGACAAGGGAAAGAAACCCGCCTACGAAGATCACTCACCCATTTGAGGAGTGATTGATATGATCATGGGAGGTCTCACTGGGGGGGACTCAAAATTAGCCAGAAGGCAAACTCAGAAGAGGCTGAAGTTGACTAAAGCCTTGCCTATCGAACCAAGATTTCATTTACGATGAGCACAAAGCCCATTTCCTTCACTAATAGTGATTTAGACCACCTCGAGAGTAAGAATATCGACAATAAAGCTAATTGTCCTATGGTACTCTCTGCGGAGATTGCTGACTTTGAAGTGAAGAAGGTTTTAGTCGATAACAACAGCTCAGCCAACATCATCTTCCTCTCTACCTTGAAAAGGATAAACATGGGGCAATTGAAGTTTAAGCCTATGCGAACCCCTATGGTCTGGTTTGGGGGGTCAAAAATTATACTAGAAGGATCCATCAGCCTATTAATGTCATTTGGGAAGACACCCTGTAAAAGAACATTGATGGCTAACTATTTAGTGGTTGATGCCCCATTTGCTTACAATGTTATCATTAGTCGACTAGCCCCGAACAATTTCTATGCTATCGTGTTGACCTACCACATAAAGATCAAATTTCTAATCCTAATGGGCACAAATGAACTATTGTGCAATGTCAAGAAGGTTTGGAGGTACTACAATATTTTGGTCGAGTCAAGCAAGCAAAAGACTCAACCACAATTGAAAGCCTTAGGGGACACCTCTGTAACAAAACCTGAAGAGACCCAAGCTAATAAGAAGAAAAGTTTGAGGATACCAGGGTGGAGCCTGTTGAGAAATTTAAAACTATTGAGTTGGAATAAGAAAACCCCGACAAGACAACTCACATCAAAATGGATATATGCCCCCATTTGGAGTGCCTCATGGTTGATTTATTAAAGAGAAACATTGACATCTTTACGTGGAAAGCATCCAACCTCTAGGGAATTGACCCTAATGTGATCGTGCATCGCCTTAATGTTGACCCCTCATACAAACCAATCAAATAGAAGATGAGGATGTTCAATGTCGAGAGGACTCATATTATTGAGAAGGAGGTTAGGAAACTCCTAGATACATGATATATTATAGAAATTCAATATCCTTCTTAGCTTTGTAATGTTGTACTCATCCCAAAAAATAAGGAACAATGGCGTATGTGTAATGATTTTATAGATTTAAATAAAGTATGCCCTGAAGATCCTTATCTTCTGCCTTGAATAGATTCATTAGTAGACTCCACTGTTGGTTGTAAGTTGTTGAGCATGATGGATGCATTTCAAGATTACCATCAGATATTCATGGGCCCCAAGGATAGGAATAAAATCTCTTTTGTTGTTCCCAATAGGGTATATTACTTTTTGGTCATGCCTTTTGGACTGAAAAATGCGGGAGCAACTTACCAAAGGCTGGTCAACTTTATGTTTAAAAATAAAATTAGCAAGTCGATGGAGATGTACGTCGACAACATGATTGTAAAAATAGAAAAGGCTCAGGATCATTTGCTCGACCTCAATCATACTTTTGCAATTTTGAGAGCATTTGGTCTAAATTTGAATCTGAACAAGTGTACGTTCAGGGTCAGCGGAGGTAATTATTTGGGCTACATGGTCAATCAACAAAGTATTAAGGCCAATTTGTAGAAAATTCAGGCCATTCTCGACATCCCTCCTCCTCAAACAGTCAGGGACGTAGAGAGGCTGTCGGGAGGATCATCACCTTAGGCAAATTCATCGCAATATTGGCAGACAAAAGCTTGCCCTTCTACAAAATTCTCAGAAATGCCAAGAAGTTGAGTTTCCAGTGGAGTGAACAATGTGACCAGGTGTTGGTCGAGTTGAAACAGTACTTGTCCTCAGCCTCTATGTTTGCAAAACCTAAACTAAGAGAGGTACTTTAGATATACTTAGCTATCTCCAAAGTATTAATTTACTTGGTCTTGGTCTCGACTAGTGATGGCAGCCATCGACCAGTCTATTATTGTAGTAAGTCACTCCAAGAGTTAGAGCATAATTACTTAGAGATCGAGAAATTTACCTTGGCACTGGCCAACTTAGCTCAAAAGCTGTATCCATATTTTCAATCTCATGCTATTATAATGCTTACCAACTAGCCGTTAAAGCAAGTGTTGTCAAAGCCAAACACATTCAGGAGATTGACCAAATGGGCCATCAAATTTGGAGAATTCAACATTAGCTTCCAGCCAAGAATAGCCATCAAAGCATAGATTTTAGCGGACTTCATATTGCCGAGCGAGTTAACTTGCTGAAGAAGAATTGTGAAGCCTCTTTTGTTTAGACTTTGCACATCAATAAATCATCAACCACATTTGAAAGAAGAGTAAGAGTGGCTCTCTAATCCCCAGTAGTAGAGGAATGTGATTTTGTAATAAAATTGGACTATGCAGTTACAAATAATTAGGTAAAGTATGAGGCCCTCCTTACTAGAATAAGGATGGCACTCGACTGAAGAGTTAAACACTTGGTTGCAATTATAGATTCTTAGCTGGTGGCAAAATAGGTTGAAAGAAATTTTGAAGCTAAAGATTCCATAATGAGCTGATACCTGGCTGAGGTTAGAGCACTGCAGTAGTTATTCAAAACGTTCACCCTCAATCAAATACCTCAATCAAAAAATGAGTGTACAGATGCCCTGTCAAAATTTTCTATTCAACTAGGGGCACGAGAGACACGAAAATAATATTTTTTGGTCGCTAATAAGCCATCAATCGGGGAGAATTTGGTTACCAATACTTTGAGAAGAATTTAGTAGAAAGCATCGAGGAGACAATTTCTTCTTGGCAGGACCCAATCAAACTCTACTTAAGTTATAGCATAGTTTTTGAGGAAAAGAATGAGACACGATGCTTTTGAGAACAAGCAGCCAAGTTTGCGCTCGACAAGCATGGCCAATTGTATAAGAGGTCGATCTTTGGACCTCCCCTAAGGTACTTGGATCCTGACCAGGCTCTCAAAGTATTACAAGACATCCATACAGGCATGTGTGGAAACCATTCTGGAGGAAAATCCTTTGTAGAAAAAAAAATTAGGTATGGACACTATTGACCAATATTATTAAAGAACTCAATGGATTTTGCTCAAAAGTGTACATCATGCTATGTCCATTCAAACCTACCGCATCAACTCACTATGCCCATGGTCAATGTCCAAATTTCTTTGCTATTCGACTAGTGGGGGATTGACATTTTGGGTTTGCTGCCGAATTCAACTAGCCAACAAAAATTCATAATCGTGGTGGTCGAATATTTTACTAAATGGGTTAAGGCTAAGGTTGTTCTGAAGATAACAGATGCTGCCATCTAGAGCTTCATCTAGAAAAACATCATCTGCTATTTTGGCTTACCTAAGGTCCTTATTTCAAATAATAGGACTCAATTCCAGAGCAGGAGTACCAAAGATTGGTGTAAAGCCTTGGGGATCACCAGCACTTTACTTCAGTAGGAAATCCTCAATCAAACGATCAAATAAAGGTAACCAATAGAACGATTCTTGACCATCTAAAAGCTAGGATATGGGATACTAGCTTAAACTGGGCCGAAGACCCCCCAGGAGTGCTATGGGCATATAAGACAACTCCCTGAATAGCCACAAGTCACAGTCTTTACAGTATAGTCTATGGATCCAAGGTAGTAATCCCCTCAAACTCATTCAACACATGAATCGAATTATTCACTTCTACTTGTTCAGAAACACATCAAAAAGAAAGCTCAACCTTGAGATTGTCGATAAGCACAAGAAGCTTACAATACTATGCAGCACTATAGGTCGAGGATGGTCAAGAACTATAACAAAGGGGTCAAGCCGCACCATTTTAAGGTCAGAGACCTCATTCTCAAAATGGTGAAGGTCTCTAAGAACGTTAGCAAGCTCGACCCAAAATGGGAGGGACCTTACACCATGGTAATAATTTCAAAGCATAATGCCTACAGGCTTGCTAATATAGATAGGGATGAACTCCCTCACCTGTGGAACGCCATCAACTTGAGGAAATTATATAGCTAAGAATTATATTGTAATCATTTTCATATTTCGTGATATAAATAAAGTTTCAGCAATACTACCATCATTGGTTTGTATTATCATAGTCGTATATACTTTACATCATTCCAAGGTTTAAGTCGACCTCGTAGTTGACAAATAAGCATCTTTCCACTGCCATCTAAGATTTAAGTCAACCTTATGATCGGTGAATAAACAGCTTCCTACTGCCACTCAAGATTCAAGTCAACCCCGTAGTTGATGAATAAACAGCTTCCCGTTGCTACTCAAGATTTAAGTCAACCATGTAGTCACTGAATAAGCAACTTTCCAATTGCTACTTAAGATTTAAATCAACCCTGTAGTCGATGAATAAATAGCTCCTCACTGCCACTTAAAATTTAAGTTAACCCTATTGTCGACGAATAAGCAACTTCCTGGTGCCACTCAAGATTTAATTCGAACCTATAGTCAATGAATAAACAGCTTCCTGCTGCCACTCAAATCTTTTGTTGACCCCACAGTCAACACAAAAGTAGATTTGCATTACCAAACCAAAGTCCTAAACTGACTATGTTGTTGACTCAAAATGGTTACATGCTACAAACTCAAAGCTTTTTAGCCTAAACTAAATAATCGACTCAGTAGTCAATGAACAAGTCAACCACAAAATAATGGAAATTTACTGTAATGATGGATTTTGGCGAAACTAAGCGTTTCTCAGCATTAAGCAAAATCGACGACAATGTCGTTGGATTTTCTTGATAATTATCTTGATAACTAACTAGGTTATCAATTTTTCACCCATACTATCACAATAATAAAGTTACATTTGACAAGAAACATTATCTCATTTCATTCGACAACATAGATGAGGGAAAATATTTTTCATTCATAAAAAAATTCATTACAATTCTATTACAAACAAAAAATAAGAAACAACAAAAAAGAAAAAGAAAGAAAGAAAACAGTATCAAGCTCCAAGATCAACTTTGGTTAGACTTGGCCTAGTCACCCTCTGGCCAATTTGAATTAGGCTCCAACAGCGTGATGCAAGTAGCTAAATCACTTGAGGAGGTCAAGAAGGCCCTGCGATGTCACTCATAAAGTCATTTGAGTGCAGCACTTACTGCGTGATATTAACCTACTCCTTCCTAAACTGGATGGCGAGGTCCTCGACAAAGATAAATTTGTTCACCAACTCATTCAGCCTAACCTTGACCTTGGCCTATTTTTTTTGCACCTCAGTCATTGGCTCAATGGGGACATTTATTGCGGTATCTTTCTTCCCAGTCCCATCGACCCTACTCTCATCGAATTCTAGGTAAGGTTGCGAATTGTTATTGAGAGCAGGGCTTACCTTAGTCATGTCATCAGGCTGAAAAGCAAAGCCCAAGCACTCGAGTTACTTAATGACCTTATAGAATACGTCGCGCGCATCGTCAAACAGCATAATTATGCTCGTATCTTGGAAAGTCAAGCTCAACATAAACTGCTCCACTGTCTCCCACCACATTATAGGGAGCTATCGACTAAAAACCTTCCATGCCTCCTTGATTGCATCCGTATAGCCCACCGCATGACCTAAGGAGCCGCTTACCTATAGGTCCAAGTAAGCCTTTTTAATTATAGAGTCCATTCGACTCATTTCCTTGACCGCTTGAACAAGTTGCTGATCTTTGGAGTTCAACTGCACCTTGAGCTCGGCAACCTCTTTTGTCAGCTGGTCGACTCAGAGCTAGAAAGACTCGAGCAAACCTTAAAGGTCTCCATATCCCCTTCATCTTGTAGCTTCTCCTAATCAGCTAAAGCTAATTTCGACTATAAAAAAAAGTTGTATCCCAGCTGCCCCACCTAAAATAAGAGTGTCATTATATAGTATGACTATTGAAAAGTAATTCAATAAGAAATAGTTGACCTCATACTTACCAAGTTACAATAGTAGGGCCAATGCTCTAAGGGCTTTAACCTGACTCAAGTTCATCAATTTACGCTGATCCACGAAGAACAGCCTAGTAATCATCCACTTAAAGGCATTACCTCTCGTTATCCCCTATTGAAGGATGGAGGTTGAGTCGATGAGCTCCATGCTGAGGTCAAACTCAAAATGGGGTGATGGCAATCGAGAAAGTTAAAACAGCACCCCCATCGCCACATTTGCCGAATAGGTTATAGCCTGTTACCACTTTTTATTTTCCCTTATCACCCATGTCCTCTTAGGCATTGGGCCTCCCTACTCAATCATTTGCCTTTTGCCTTGACCCATAGGGCTACTTCACATAAGCTCTTCCAATTGAGTGAATTGGGGCTCGGATGCTTATTTAATTTGGGGCGCCATGGGAACAAAGGTCAATTGGGTCAAAAC
>JACGDI010004975.1:1205476-1239082 GCA_014898725.1 Jacaranda copaia | reverse complement strand
TTTTTTTCCACTCTTAGCCATACGAGAAAAAAGGGGCTACTAGGAACTTTTAAAATAAGTGCACCATCAGGTAATAAAAGTTGGACTTTTCTATGCTGCCCAACTTTTGGGACATTGGTAAATGAAACAGATTAGAGAAGTTGGCAAAGGATGTTAGCTGGTCAAACAAGTACATCAACACAATAAAGCTATATATGGTAGCGAAATAGTTGGGAAAGAGTTGGAATATGCAGACCTCCAGGCGTACTAGGAGGTCAACCATGGCTTAAGCTAAAAAAAACCTAAGGCCATACCTTAACCCCTCCTAGAACACCATTATGCATACCCTAGGAGGTCGATGCATTCTACCCTAAGCCAGGGCACCAAAAGCTCATATTCATCCAGGGTATGATACATCTCCCTAATTTACACTAGGTCAGTCGGGGATATTTTGGAGACTATTTTGCTATAATGGTCGAGTGTAACTAATCGACCCCATGATACAAGGAGTCCACTAGGGCTAGCCTCACCCCTAGAGGCAACTTTCTTCATGCTCGAGCTATTGCTCAATGAACTATTGGAACTACTATCATTTGTGCTTTTAGTCACACTTCTCACCTCAATTTTCCCTTGGAATGGTATACCCTCAGACCTAATGTTCTCACTATCTGAACTACTGGACATTTTTGCAGTGAAAAGAAAGAAAAGTACAAATAGAAAAAAAAACTTACAGCTGATACCTTGAAAACTCTAAGTGTGGAAAGGATTTAGAGAGCTTGGGAAGGAAATACTCAACTAAAAAAAATTTCAGCAAAAGTGTAAAATGGGTGTCTCTACCCCCTATATATACAAGCATTTGGATGTGGGAACCCAAGCAGTAGTAAAAATTATACTACTACCCCTTAGTGCTTCGTATTCTGTGTTGTAACTGGCACATTAAATGTGAGAAAACCATCAAAAATCTTGGTCGAGTATTCAAAAATCCCAATCAAGAGGACAAAACCTTGGGTGAGTACACATAACAGCCAAAAAACTATCGTAACCGCCATAATCGTCATTCAGTTATCTACTCCCTGCTCCTACTCATCGATGAGCTCAATTAGGACCGTGAGTAGGATGGACTCATGATATAGGATAGCCCAACTGGTCTAGCCCAACTATTTTTTGATCAAAATAAAGCCCCCAAGTCCACTTAACATGTATAGCCCAACATCGCTCCCGAAGCCAGTTGGGCCAAAATTACTCGACCATGCTTGTCTAGTTGAGCAAATAGCCCTCGACCACAACTAATGAGAGGCTTTAAGTTGCTTCATCCATTCAACCATCTATTTGATCGATTGGCTTATCTGTTTGATGATTGTCGACTAGAGTGGTCACTCAGGCGTTAACTCATATCCTTACTACATTCAATGTTCTGACAAGCAACATGTCTCTATATTAATGGTGCGTGACGTCCAGTACAATCTCTGCCACCAATTGTACCACCAACCCTATCACCAATTTGGTAGAGAGACGCCTACCCAAAGTACTGTTTATCCTAAAAAATAGGAGATGATGCCTCCTGAAATACTACCTAAGTTGGAAATGACAATAACACCCAGGAAAGGACAAAAGCTCTCCACACTTGATAGGGACATCTTAGACATATCATCCATCAGGAGAAGGCTATAAATACCTCACTGCTAATCACTTTCCAAGTAAGGCTAAATATACTATATGCTCTTAATCTTTTATTCGATTATCTTCGTTTGACCAGAACTAACTTGAGCATTAGAGTGCCTTTGCTGAGAGCACCTTGGCTAGTTTAACATTTGTTGTTGTTGCGTATCTTAAAACTCAAGAAATATTGCTATTAGCTAATTTGACCTCCCACCAGGGAGGTCAAATTAGCTAAAACACACCTTAATTCACTATAAACAACTTTCATCCTCATCAAGGTCATTGGAAGATATATCTGTTTGTTAGAGGATATAACCCTACATGACACACATTTAATGGTTAGTTTCTTTTAGGTCATTTATTTAATTATTTTTGTACAAGTATGAAGTTTGTGTTGACTGGTCTACACAAATTTAATTTCCATGCCCTTTCAACCAGCCGTCCAGTGTCGCACCTCACCTGTTGCACTCCCATGCAACACACTTGTTATCTTTGTGACCAGTGACCACCAACACCTACGCAAGCTTTTTTGGTGTGCAAGTTCAATATTATGTACAAATTTACTAACCTAATATACTAAATTTTGGGCTCCATCTTTCTCCTTTTATTAGTACCAAGCTAAGTACCTAACCTCGATCAATTATGAGAGGTACAGGAATAATAATGTTCCTTTTGTGGTCAGTTTGGTCAAAAGCAGCAATTCAGCCACATAGAGCTTTACTGCTTCCATATCCCTTTATGGAAAGAAAAGAATTTAGGAACAATATATCTACTCAAGTACCTCCTCGACAAATACCCTAGCTGCATCATGATTTATGATGGTAGCTATTATATATAATTAATTAATGCACATCTTGATAGGGTACTTTTATACCCTCTAGCTCTGGGGGCTGAGGTTGGGGCAGAACTAAGTAGCTGGCCTCATACTAAAGCTACATCTCTAATACCAAAGAATTAGATAGACCACAATAAGTAGTGTAATGCCACAATCAAGCTACAACTCAGGCATGAGCTTTATAAGTTCTCTAAAAATATACCAAATATTACATTATTGCAACCAGCCAGCATTTGTTTTTGGGAGTCTCTTCAAAAATTCTTAGCAAAGTATTGAAGGTTATGGATCTCTAACTCACAGCATGTTTACTAAGAAAATTTACCTAATTGAAAAATAAATTGATTCAATTCCATTAATGACAGTATTTATATTGACAATATTAGGTGGTTGTACTACTGCATTTAATGATCCACCTTAATACTTTTTTCACTTTTAAAAGTGATTTAGCTAATCTTTCCTTATGTTGATGGAGAAAAAAAGAACTTCTATTTAGGAGTTAAACCTCTACTGATACAAGACATTAACGACCCAACCTAGACTAGTGATCACAATGTACAACTCTACCTAAGACGTTGATTTAGAGGATAGGCATCATCGTCAAGATAAATGGGCAAGTACTCAAGGACTATAAACAGACGTACAACGTCCAAAAGGAAGTCGTTAATCTTAAAACATGTGGCATCATCAAAAGTAGGCTAGACATGTCCTTGGATTAATAGTACCATAGCTTTACCTAAAAATACCTATGTAATTCATTTGACAAGGGACTTTTGAAAAGGGAAAGATTTAGAATCACTAGAATAGGAAATTCATGTCATTATGTGCAAACTTCAATTATAATTAGTCAAATCTTACTTTTCTCCTAAGATTCTGTACTTAATATATAAATAAATTGTTTTTTTTATTTCAAAGTTACATCAATTAGCACTGTCTGAGGGAAACTTGAATCTCGAAGTGAGACTAGTGTGATGGTGCAACCATAAAAGTTGCCACAATTAGAACTTAGCAACTTAGAAGGAAAGGATGCACATAAATCTTCCCTAGGATTATGACCTACCATTCAGTTAAGGAATCCTAGAAACATAGAGAACATAAAAGTTACTCCTACATCAAAGATATACCACCTAATGGAGGAACAGCTACAAGTGATGGTGGAGTCCTTGGTGCAGCATTTGGTTTCTAAACGAAAGGGAAACCTTTTCCCACCCAACAAATTATATACTACTAAAGAACAAATTAGAAGTGGAAGGATCATGAAACTTCATTGCAAAATAAGGACGGGGAAGGTTCACCTAAAGAAGTCTATAGTAGAACGAAGGAGCCAAAGGTTGATAAAGTAAGAAAGTATTTCAAACATGCGTCGCTTATGGACTTCAGCGGATAAAAATCTGAGCAAATGACCAAGAAGTGGAAAAAAATAAAAAGTAGAACAATGCAAGGGTCGACTCTGCAAAAGAGATCCTTTTTTTCTGTAGACATTTTGTTAGAAATCATTTGCTTAATTTCAAAATACCTAATCTCCCAAATATGAAGGAAATTCAAATCCACATGGACATTTAACTGTGTTTGAACATATAATACAACTCCACAATTTGACTGATGCATTGAACTACAGAGTTTTCATCACCATCTTATATGAGAAAGTTCAAGAATGGTTCACAGCTTTGCTCTCTGGCATGATCATCTGATATGACCAATTGTATCGAAAGTTCTTGTACCACTTTGCAAACAAAAAGAAGAGTAAAAAAAAGGCTAAACAATCAATCACGTACTCATTTACCATTAGACAGAGTAAAGATGAATCTCTTTGAACCTTCATGGATAGATTCAATAATGAGACCCTGGAACTGCAAGAGCTAAATACAGAAATGATGACGAGCATTTTAATTCATATGTTAAAAAATTATTTGCCTTTTAACTAGCAAGAATACCTCCCAATGATGCTGAGCAACTTATAGATATAGCTCAGCAATATGTGCAAAAGGAGGAAATAAATATTACGAAGGAAACATTATTGAGATAAGAAGAGAGGTAGAGATGATGTGGAAGGCCAAAAGGGATCACAATTAAAAAAAATTGCCAAAGATCCCCCCCTAAAACCCAAGTTCAGCAAATATACACCGTTGAGAATCCCCAAAGCACAAGTAATATTGGAAATCGCCCCAAGCATTTGTTACATTCACCTAAAAAGTAGTGCAATATGCCAAATAAGAGAAACTTTAACAAGTACTGCATATTTCACAAACAAAAGGGTCATGAAACTAAAGAACGCACTCATCTAAAAGATGAGAATGAAAGACTTATTCAACAAAGGTACTTGAAAGAATTCATTGCCAGAAGATCAAAGAATTATACACTTGAGAAAAATGAATGGAGGCAGTAAAATAGGTTGAAAAGCCCAAACCACCAAAAAATGGTAAGAGGGACAGAGATCAAGATGAAAGATATATATGTGACAATATACCAAGAAAAATGGTGATTCATACCATTACAGGAGATCCGACAGGTGAAGATACTAGGAATGCCCAAAAAAGGTATACTTGAAATATGAAACCTTAAATAATGGCAATCACAAAAGATATAACTCCCATAAATTTTGATGAAAATGACTTAGATGAGGTATGTGCACCGTAAGATGACTTAAAGGTTGTTACCCTAAATAAAGCCTACTTTGTGATATAGAAGGTCTTAGCCGATAATGGTAGCTTAGGTGACATAATCTTCCTCAACACACTACTAAAGATGAAACTAGATATAGTAACTATAAGACCTGCTTACACACCGCTAATAGAATTTGGGAGGTTCGGGGTTATAGTTGTTGGAACCATAAACTTATCAACCTCCCTAGGAGGAGAACTATTATGCTAAAATATTTAGTGGTAGATGCCCTGTTCACATACAATATGATACTGGGGTGGTACTAAGGCAACTAGGCTTGAATCAATTTGGGGCCGTAGTCTCAACATACCATCTAAAAATGAAATATCCCATGAAGGCAGAGGTAGGAGAGGCTAGTCGTGATCAGAAAATGGCTCAACAATGCTACAACATATTTACTCAGAAGGTGATTAAAGAATAAAGCATAAAAAATGGCTTAAACAATAAATCCCAAAAAGGTAATCGACATACCTACTGCTGAGTTTTCAAAGAAGCGCGTCAAGGATAACCAAATGGTGCCTTTTAAGTTTAAAAGCATCGACCTCACACCAAGGGATCCCATAAAAAAGACTAGGATAGTGGCACAAATAGATAGGTTGTTGGAAGTAATAACTGTTGTGTTTCTGAGAAAGAACTCAGATGTCTTTGCATTAGGTTCAACAGACTTTGAGGGAATAGATCCAGAAGTCATAGTTCACTCACCCCAAAAGAAAAACTCATGAGACAAAAAAAAAGCTTCAAAGCTAAAAATAATAGGATCATTAAAGAAAAGACCAATAAACTCTTAGCAATGGGATATGTTGGGGAAATCTAGTACACAAATTGGCTGTCAAATGTAGTCATTGCGCCAAAATCACAAGGAAAATGGAGAATGTGCACTAACTTTATTTACCTCAATGAAGCTTGCCCTAAAGACCCTTACCCTTATCGAGAATAGACCTATTAGTGGATTCCACATTGAAAGATGCTATACTGAGTATGATGGATGCAAATCAGGGATATCCCTAAATTTACACAGATGAGCATGACATGGATAAAATAACTTTCAAGATAAAAAATGGGATCTATTGTTACAAAATCATACTCTTGGGATTGAAGAATATGGAGCAAAATATCAGCACTTTCTCAATAAGATGTTCAAAGACCAAATAGGTAAAACTATAGAGGCATATATAGATGATATGTTGGCAAATAATAGCAAGGAAGAAAATCACCTAAAGCATTTAAGATAAGCATTCATGATTTTAACAAGATATCAAATGAAGTTAAACCCTGCTAAATGTACCTTCAGAGTGAAAAATGGACAATACTTAGGTTATATGGTGACTCAAAAGGGTATAGTGGTAGATCCAAAAAAAATCCAAGCTATCATGGAAATGCTAGCACCTACAACGATAAGGGAAGTGCAGCAATTAATAGAAAGGATAGCTTCACTTAATCAATTTATATCCAAGTCAGCAAATCGAGGCCTACTATTCTTCAAGGTCCTCAAGAATGAAAGAAACTTCATATGGACAAAAGAATATGATAAAGCTTTCCAAGAGCTCAAAGTGTACCTGATGACCCCATTTCTCCTATCTAAACTTAGGTGTGGAGAATCATTGTTGTATCAAGCCACATTAGAAGTGGTGTTAGCTCGATCTAACTAAAAGCTATGGAAAATGAGCATAAACCAATAATTATATGAGTCAAGTGTTGCAAGAGACGGAGAAGAGTTTCTTGGCCATAGAAAAGTTGGCCTTAGCACTAGTCATGGCAACAAAGAAGCTATACCTCTACTTCCAATCGCATACTATTGTGGCTCTAACAAACAGCAAACTGAAGGAAAACATAATGAAACCAAAAACCTCAAGGAGAATGGTAAAGTGGGCATTAGAACTAAGCAAGTTTAATTTGAATTTTGCCCTGCAAACTACCATGAAAGCTCAAGTTTTAACAGACTTTATCCTAGAGATAGAACAAAAAGAGGTAGCAATAGTGCAAAAGGAAATACCTGAAGTTTGCATGTTACACATGGATGGATCATCTATGTCCAAGAAAAGAGAAATAGGAATATAGTTCAAGGGGCCAGGAGGAATTGACATAGAATTTGCAATAAAACTAAACTTCTAGGTTACTAACAATGATGTAGAATATGAGGCCTTGATTGTAGGACTAAGAATAGCAATAGATAGAAAAATCAAGCATATGATTATGCACATGGATTCTCAACTGGTGGTGTGACAAATAATAGGAGAACATGAGGCGAGAGAGCTAAGTATGAAGAAATACTTAAATCTAGCCAATTAATTGATTTGAAATTTTAAAAAGCTAGATCTGTGTTAGGTTCTAAGGTATGAAAATGAAAGAGCAAACTCATTGTCAAAGTTCGCAAACATGATATTGGGGGTCTATTCTAGATAAGTTACTATCTTAGTATCAAACACCCCAAAAATTAATAAAAGTAATGAACCTAAAGAAGAGGTCCATGTGATAGAAAAACAAAATGGGTGGAAGAAAGAGATAACTGAGTATCTATCGAGTGGGGAATTGTCAAAAGATTCGATAAAGCAAGAAAAGTCCAAAAAAAAGCACCTAAGTTTGTGCTCCAATATAGGATCTATATCAAAGATTGATTGTAGGAGTGTTGCTTAGGTGTTTGAATAAACATGAAGCTGAATACGTCATGAGGAAGGTTCATGATAGGAATTGTGGAAATCATGCAAGTGGGAGGTCGTTACCACAAAAGGTAGTGTAATAAAGGTATTTTTGGCCTACCTTAGTTAAGGTTACACTCACATTTGCAAAAAAATGTAAAGAGTGCCAACTACATGCCAATTTGCTTCATGCACCAACCATTCATATGCATCCCATTAAGGTAGCATACCCCTTCGATCAATGAGGTTTGGATATTTTAGGGCTTTTCCCGATCGCATTAGGGTAGAAGAAATACATTATCGTGGGAATTGAATACTTCATCGAATAGGCAGAAGCAAAACCTATAACCAAGATCTCCAAAAGGGATGTGATGATTTTCATATGAAGGAACATAGTATGTCGATTTGGACTCTTAGGAGTGCTAATCTCTAACAATAGGAAGTAGTTCCAAGGAAAGAACATTGTGGCTTGGTGTAAAGAGCTAAACATTAGGTAAAATTTCACTTTTATAGGTAATGCACAAGCTAATGGGTAAACTAAAGTAACTAATAGATCTATATTGAAACACCTTCAAACCCGATTAGGGCACACCAAGGGAAGCTAGGCAGAAAAGCTGCCAAGGGTGTTGTAGGCATATCAAACTATGCCAAGAGTAGTAATGGTGAAACCCTATTTAGTTTAGTGTATGGTTCAGAGGTAATGATGCCAAGATATGGTTGCTAATAGATAAGGTTAAAAACCACAACCCTAAGAAAAACTAGGAAGAGAAAAGCTTTAAGCTTGATGTTGTCAAGGAAATAAAGGAAAGAGTACATCTTAGAATGGAAAGACATAAACAAGCCATGGTAGCAACGTATAATAGAAAAATCAAGCCAACAAGTTTTAGGTAGGAGATTTAGTTCTCAAAGAAGTAGAAGTATCGAAGCATTAAGGTAAGCTGGATCCTAATTGGGAGGGGCCATTTAAGGTAGTTTGGATGGCTAAAGAAGAAGCATACCACCTGAAGACAATGGAAGGCAAAACTCTACCTTACCCATGGCTAATTAAAAACCTGAAAAAGCTTTATGCATAGCTGATTTATTGTCTAAACTTTTCATGCTAGAACTTGTACTTCTGAGTCATGTTTGAGATTTAACTTTTACACTTCTGTTAATAAAGGTAAGTTCTTCAACCTAGCCTTTTATTTCTATTAATAATCTATTAGCCCAAACACCACAACAACTTTCAACCTCATCATTTTGGCACCGTTTGTGGGAACCTTAAGATTACAACTGAAAAGATGGTAAACACTAGGCGAGCTGTATCTAAGAGGGAGGAAAATAAAAGGACAATGTTTCATCCTCTCCCTCAGCCTTAATAAAGATCACATGCCCCAAGCCCCAGCGCCCTACAAAAGCAAGTTGTTACCCTGACCGTATCTCAGCTAATACAACTAATAAGTGAACAAATCTTTGCCTAAATATTTGTTCAGCTTTCTGCGGTACTAAATAGGCACACAACTGTGCCCACCCCAGCTGATAGTGCAACTCCACAACTGCCACCTTAAAAAAAAAGGTCCTCTTAGGATAGCCATGGTCTCCTAGAGTCCAAGTATCTGCTAACTAGATGAGAGGCTAGCCCTAAGCACCTCCATTGAGAAAGAGGGTAACTGAAGCCAAGGAAAGAGATTGTTAACTCTATAGACCATTACATTCGACCTAATCAAGCCCCGCAATGCGATAAGGTCAAACGTTCAAGACTAGACCAACATGAAGAGATTAGCGAATCCATGGATCATGCGGCCCGACCTATTCGAGCCTAGCAACACAATAGGACCAAATGTGTAAAGCCTCAGCTTGATCGCAACATGACATAGATAGATTAGGAGAAACGAGAAAAAGTTTCCCATCAAGTGTAACAGCTGAATAGGTGCCTTGATGAGATAATCGATGAGTGTATCATCGTCAATGCAAAGGTCCCGACTAAACTCCTGTTAAAAGATAGCTCATCCATTCCCAATGAGCACCTGATGCAGTTTGAGCATTAATGCAACTGCATGGACATAATGAATAATACACACGAAGATGCTAGTTACCATTTTTTAGGGTATTTCGCTTGATTGATTCATCAAGCTTGAACTATCGTCAATAAACTCCTATGACTAGCTATGTGATAAGTTCTTACACCAATTCATCAGTCGATGAAAGGTGAAGCATCCCCACACCCATCTCTACACCATCAAGCAAAATGAGAGAGAGTCCATTCATGAATTTTTTACTAGGTTCAACACAGAGGTGCTAAAGATCAACAATCCTAGGACTGAGCTCCTAATCGATGTGTTGTTCTTGGGGCTCCAACATAAAGAATGCACCAATGCTTTGGTGAGGAAATGCCCACAGTCGATGGAAGGACTGCGTAACCTAGCGGAGACATACATGACTCAGAAGGAAATGAATAAATTAAAATTTGGCAACCCTAAGGTCGAGAAAAAAAATAAAGAGAAAGATAACCAGAAGCAGAGGGATGGTTGTCGATCTCCAATAAAATACTTCCATGATTACACTCCTCTGAACTACACAAGGAAAGAGGTGTTGCTCGCAATCCAACATAACAATCTCCTTAAAAAGCCAAGGAAGCTCTCCAAAATTGAGGCAATGAAAAAATTAAAGAAGTATTGCCATTTTCACAAGCAAAGAGGGCATGAAATGAGGGATTACTTCAATCTCCATGATGAAATTGAGAGGCTGATCAGGCAAAGCCATCTCAAATAATATATTGCTGAAGGTACTAGGATGAAAGGAGGCAAAATTGACCAGACTTCCTATAGAGAAAGGTCAGTTAGCCCGAGGAGAGATGACAAAGGAAAGAAACTCACCCAGGATAACCATCCACCCATTCAAGAAGTAATTAACATGATTGCAGGAGCCCTCGCTGGCAGGACTCAAAATTGATAAAGAGACAAATGCAGAGGAGGCTAGAGTCAACCAAAGCCTTCCTAGTTGAAATAATATTCTATTTATCCACCAGTGTAGAGCACATCGCCTTCACTAACGACAACCTTACCCACCTTGAAAGGAAAAACATCGACCATAAAACTGATAGTCCCACTGTGGTCTCTGTTGAGATTGCCAATTTGAAGTAAGGACGGTTCTGGTCAACAGCAGCAGCACTGCCATCATCATCTTCCTCTCAACATTAAAAATGATAAAACTTAGGCCAGCTGAATTTCAATCCTATGTGTACCTCTCTAGTCGAATTTGGGGGATCAAAAATCATACCAAAAGGTTCTATCAACCTCTTTACATCATCTGGGGAGGTGCCCCCACAAAAAGACACTGATGATAAACTATCTAGTCATCAATGCTCTATTTGCTTATAATATCATAATTGATAAACCAACCCTCAATGATTTTTAAGCTATTGTATCAACTTATCGTATGAAAATCAAATTCCAGACTCCGATGCAAGCTTCTATGCAACATTTAGAAAGCCTAGCAATATTACACCATTTCAATCGGGTTAAGTGAGCAGAAGGCTAGACCGCAACTGAAAACCTTGAGGGATTCCTATGTAGTGGAACCCAATGAGGGTTAAGCCAATAAGAAGAAAAAGTTGGAGGACACCAAAGTGAAGCCCGTCAGGGAGTTCAAGATGGTCAAGTTGAAGCCTGGGAACTCCAACAAGACCACCAGGATCGAAATAGATATGGGCCCTTATATAGAATATTTCATGGTCAATTTTCTATGGAGAAATATCGACATCTTTGTCTAGAGAGCACCCAACATCCAAAGAATCGATCCTAGTGTGATCGTTCACCACCTCAATATCGATCACTCATACAAATCAATCAAACATAAATGAGAACCTTCAATGCCAAGAGGAACTAGATCATCAAAGAGAAAGTCAACAAATTCTTAAATGCATGCTATATTGTAGAAATTTATTACCCATCTTGGCTTTGTAATATTGTACTCGTCCCCAAGAATGATGGATAATGGCACATGTGTAATAATTTCACAGATTTGAATAAAGCTTGCCTTAAGGATCCTTACCTTCTACCTCATATAAATTTATTAGTAGATTCCACAATTAGTTGTGAACTATTGAGTATGATGGAGGCATTCCAAGAATATCACTAGATATTCATGGCCCCTGAAGATAGAGATAAAACCTCTTTTGTGGTCCCCAATGGTGTTTACTGCTTTTTGGTCATGTCCTTTGAACTTAAAAATAATTGAGCAACCTACCAAAGACTAATCAACTTTATGTTCAAAAATAAGATATGCAAGTTTATTGAAGCTTATGTCAATGACATGATTGTCAAAATAAAAAAAGTCTGAGAACTATGTGCTCGATCTCAACCACACCTTTGCTATATTACAAGCATTCAATTTGAAGTTAAATCCAAATAAGTGTACGTTTAACATTTGAAGAGGTAAACTCTTGGGTTATATGGTTAGTCTAAGAGGCATTGAGGCCAATCCACAAAAAATTTATGCCATACTAGACAATACCCCACCTCGAATAGTAAGAGATATACAGCACTTGGTCGAGAGGGTTATAGCCCTTGGGAGATTCATTACCCGTTTGGCCAACAAGAACCTACCTTTATTCAATATTCTCATAAATGCCAAGAAGTAGGGTTTCCAATGGAATGAACAATGTGATTGGGCTCTAGTCGAATAAAAATAGTACTTATCCTTACTCCTTATGCTCACAAAGCTAGAGCTCGAAGAGGTACTGCACATCTATTTGGCTATCTCAAAAGCATCGATCAGCTCATTCTTGGTTTCGACCAAGGATGAAAACTATCAACCAGTTTACTGTTATAGTAAGGTGCTCCGATGATCGAAACAAAATTACTTAGAGATTGACAAGTTTGCCCTAGTATTAGTTACTGCAGCTCGAAAGCTGCAACCATACTTCTAGTCCCATGCAATGATAGTACTAACAAACTAACCATTGAAGCAAGTACTCTCAAAGCTAGATATGTTAGGGAGGTTAACAAAATGGGCAATTGAGTTAGGAGAATTTGATATCACCTTTCAACTTAGAATAGCTATCAAAGCACAGGTCTTGACCAGCTTTATTGCCGAGCGGGTTGATTTCCCTATAAAAAGCAGTAAAACTCCTCTTTTTGGACTCTCCACATCAACGGATCATCGACCACATTAGAAGGGGGAGCAAGAGTAGCTCTACATTCCCCAACGATGGAAGAATATAATTTTGTGATCAAACTTAACTATGCGGTCATCAATAATGAGGCTGAGTACAAGACCCTCCTCACTAGGATAAAAATGGCACTCGATTGAGGAGTTGTGCACCTGGACACAATCACAGACTCCTAGTTAGTGGTGGAATAGGCTGAAGGAAATTTTGAGGCCAAGGACTCAAAAATAAGCCAGTACCTAGCAGAGGTCAGAAAGCTACAACAGTTATTCAAAAAACTCACTCTCAATCAAGTACCTCGATTTGAGAATGAGCGCACAAATGCCCTATCCAAATTTGCTAGCTCGACCAGAGGTACAAGAGACAAGACAATAACTTTTTTGGTTGCCAACAAACCATCAATAGGCACCCTCAAAGGGAATTTAATAGGGAGCATCGAGGAGACAGTTCCTTTATGGTAAGATCCAATAAAACTCAACTTGAGTCGCGACATAGTCTCTAAGGACAAAAATGAGGCACGTTATCTTTGAAGATAAGTCACCAAGTTTGCACTCAACGAATATGACTAGCTCTATAAAAGGTTGATCTCTAGATTACCCCTAAGGTGCCTGGATCTCGACTAGGCTCATGAGGTCTTATAGGATATACACGCAGGCATGTAGGGAACCATTCAAAAGAAAGATTTCTTACCTATAAAATCATCAGGTATGGATACTTTTAGCCTACTCTACTGAAAAATACTATTAATTTTTCTTGAAAGTATCCATCATGCCAAGTCCATTTGAACCTCCCATACCAACCAGTAGCGCCCACAGTCAATGTTTAAATCACTTAGCCATTCAACCAATGAAAGATCGACATTCTGGGTTCATTGCCAAAGACGATAGGTTAACAAAAGTTTATAATTATAGCAGTTGAGTACTTCACTAAATGGGTTGAGGCTGAAGCTGTCCCAAAAATAACCGATGTAGCTATCAAAAGTTTTATCTAGAAAAATATTATTTACCATTTTGGTCTCCCTAAGATCTTCATTTCAGACAACGGGAGCAGTTTCAAAGCAAAAAACATCTAAAGTTGGTGCGAGACCTTGGGAATCACCTAACACTTTACCTAAGTAGGTAACCCTAAATTAGACAGCTAGACAGAGGTAATGAACAAAACAATCCTCAGACCTTTGAAAGCTAGAATAAAAGGGACTGAGTCGAGTTAAGCAAATGACCTCCCTAGGGTGTCATGGGCATACAAGACCACCCCCTGTATAGCCATAGGTCACAGTTATTACAATTTGGTATGCAACTCTAAAGTAGTCATCCCCTCTGAATTCATAGAACACACAGCTCGAGTGATCCACTTCAACCCAATCAAAAATACCTCAAAAAAGAAACATGACCTGGAGATAATTGATAAGCGGAGACAAGAAGCCTATAACACCATGCAACGCTATATATCAAAGATGACAGAGAACTACAATAAAAGGGTCAGGCCACATCGTTTTAAGGTCAGAGACCTAGTTCTCAAAAAGGTGGATGTATCTAAGAATATTGGCAAACTTGACCCAAAATGGGAGGGGCCCTATACTTTCATAAAGGTATCAAAGCATAGCGCCTAACATTGTTAAGGATGAGCTACCTCACATATGGAATGCCATTAACTTTAAGAAATTATATATATAAGAATACATTGTAATCATCTTTGTATTCCATGATATAAATAAAATTTTAGCAGCATTATTATCATTCACTTATAATGCTATAGTCGGGAACACTCCTATTTGCCTTGTGTAACTTAAAGTTTCAAGTCGACCAAAGAGCAGCTTCAAGCTACCAAACTAAAGCTTCTAAGCCAAAGTCTCAAGTTGACCTAAAAGAGGCCTCATGCTACCAATTCAAGGTTTTTCAGCCCAAACTATGCAATCAACTCTGTAGTCGACCCAAGAGAAGCCTCACGCTACCAATTCAAGACCTTGCAGCTCAAACTATGTAATCGACCTAAAAATGGCCTCACATTGCCAATTCAAAGTTTTTTAGACCAAACTATATAGGCAACCCCATAATTGACCCAAAAGAGGCCTCATGCTGCCAATTCATGGCTTTTCAGCCTAAACTATGTAGTCAACCCTATAGTCGACCCAAGAACAACCCCACATTGCCAGTTTAAGGCTATTTAGCCTAAATTATGCAGTCAACCCCACAATCAACCCAATAAGCAGGTTCATGCTGCCAAATTATGGCTTCTTAGCCCCAACCTTGCAATCGACCAATGAATCAACTTTTCGTTGCAAAATTGAGAAACCTCATACTGAATTAAAGTAATGAAACTTGACTCTAAAGTTGAGAGAAATTTTAAAATAGAACGTCAAACACGTTTCAATGAGATCATGTGTATCCCAACTACAGTAATCTCAATCAACGGTAAAGTTGTTATGGGTTTCATGTTAATTAATTTGGTTATCAACCACACATTTGCAATGAGATAGTTGCATTTGACAAGAAAATTGTAAAATTGTTGACTACATATTGATCAAAGTAATAGCAATATTTCATTGAATGAAATATTCATTATAATTGAAGTACAACCTTCATCGACTAAAAAAAAGGATTACAAAAGTACAACATTGCCCATATTAGGCGATCATAATCTTCCCGAGTTAGCAAAAACCTCAGTTGTTACTCGAGCTCGCACTTACTCGAGCCACATGTGCATCCTCTTTGATAGCGTCATCATGCTCATCACTCAATGGAATCAACACTACCATCTCAGGCTTGAGCATTGCTAATGCAGAGGGAAGAACAACTTGTTTCGGCTACAAAGGCCCCATCTCATCGATCGAAACTCCTCACAGCACAGAATATATTCGCCCGCATTGACCAAGCTATCACGAATTTCAAAGATAAAGTCATTGGCGAAGTCGAACTCTTTTGCCACAAGGGCAAGCCTCTTCGACACCTCTGCTTACCTTAGTTAATCAGCAGTCATAGCCTGGATTGAGATGTTTGCTCCAGCACCACCTTCAGCCATGGTCCCCTTGGGCGAGAGATAAGGTCACAACGGCTCTCTAGTATTGGTCTCATGCGATCTTTATCCTCTGCCCTGAAGGCATAGCCCAAATACTCGAGCTGCTTAATGGCCTTTTCAAATACAACCTTCATATCATCGAGCAAAAAGACTATGCTCACATCCTAAAAAGATAGCTGTACTATTTCCCTTCACATCAACAAAAGTTTCTTAAAATATTCTTCTCAAGCCTCTACAATGCAGTATTATGCCCTGTCATCCAACTAGAGTCGTAGTTCTGCTACACGTCTAATCAAGTATTAAGTAGCATCTCGTCCATTTGGCTTTTCTCTTGGATAGCCATGACCAATTGTTGATCCTTTGTATTAAGTTGCCCGTGGAGATCCGTAACCTCCTTGTTCAGCTGATTGATGCGGAGCTAGGATGATTCTAGCTGCACTTTCAAGGTATCGATGTCCCCACCCTCCTACAATTACTCCCAATCAGCCAGGCCCAACTCTAACCTTCGATAGAAATGATACCCGAGTTGGCTCACCTAAGAGAAAAAATTCGTTACAAAAGTTTGATCGACTAGAAAAATACATTCAATGAGAAAATTATCGATCATACACTTACTATGTTGTAGTAGTACACTATTGCCTTGAGTGCACCTACTTGGCTTAGATTCATAAATTTTCTCTAGTTGAACATGAAGCGTCTAGCCACTATGCATTTTAGTGCCACAACCTCGATCTACCCTGACGCTATTATGGAAGTTAAGTTGGGCACAACCATGGTCAACTCTATCCTGAATCGAGGTTATGAAAGTTGAGAAAGTTGAAACATCATCCTATCGCTGCATTTCTCAAATAGGTCATAGCCGATAGGAGCTTTCCCTTTACCTTTGTTGCTTGCCGGCCTTTTTGGGGCGGAACATCTCTTGTCAACCATAGGCTTTTTGCCACAATCACCAAGGCCGCTGTTAGTCATCGCCACTAGTCGAGGAGGGAAAGCCCTTGAGGTTAATTCCATTGTAGAAGTTATGATTGAAGGCGTTGGAGCCACAATTGAGGTAGTGTCCTAGCGACAAGTAGCTGTGGCCTAGCGGCACTCCTCATTCCTTTGAGCGTGGACCATCACTTTCTATCATGCTCGATTCATTATCTTTTCTTGATCTACTAGTACAATGCAAAGAAAAATAATTAAACTCAAGCAAAAAGATAGCATAAAATATAATCATAACAGTCGATAGAAAACTACCTAGTCTATCATTAGCAAGCAAGTTTAACTCAGTCGGTGATAAACCAGCTAGCACTAAATACCTCTCCTCAATTAAAATAGAGGCCTCTATTTGGCTAAACTCAACAAAGTCTCGAATGAAGGTGTTTAGCCAGCTTAGGGTCGGATTTCCTAACATCTCGACATGTTCCCTCGACCACCCCTTAGTATATTGAACCCCCCAAGCCCTCAAACATAAAGAAAATGCTTATTCCAATCCTAACCATAAGAAGAAGATAGGGTCATGAGGAATTTTCAATACAGCCGTGCCACAAGGTAATAGAATCCGAACTCCTTGGTGCTATCCAAATTTCAGGACATTGAGAGGTGAAAAAGATTTGAGAAGTTGGCTAAAGAAACTAGTTGGTCAAATAGGTGCATCAACACAACAAAATTATAAATGGTCAAAAAGTAGTTAGGAAGGAGCTGCGTTATGTTGACTTCTAGACTACCTAAGAGGTCAACCACAAATGGTACAAGAAGAAACCTAAGCCCACACCTAAGTCCCTTCTCGAAAATTATAATACACTCCTTTAGAGGTCGATGCATCCTTCTCCATGGGCCGAGCGCTAACAGTTCATACTCTACATAGATATAATAGAGCTCCCTAATGCGTATCAAATCGACAGCAGTAATTTTTGAAGCAATCTCACTATAGTGGTCGAGGGTGAAAAGTCGACCACGTGACGCTGGTACCTCACTGAAGCTTATCTCACCCCTAGAGGTAGCCCTCTCTTTACTTAAGCTATTAAAAATCAAGCTTGAACTCGACGAACTACTAGATGTGCTCTTATGCTCACCCTTTCCCACAGAGTTGTGCCCCCTGGGACCTAGTGTCCTTGCTATCTGAAATAGTCAACATATTCAGCAAACAATGAAAGAAAAGCAGAAGCAAGAAGGTAAACTTACAAGGTATCAATGTAACTCTAAAGACATAGGATGGAAAAATAGCTCTGTGAATTCAAAGCTCAACTAAACTAATTGCAGTAAAAATGTAAAATGAGAAGTTTCATCGTGCTTATTTATAGGCACTCAAATGTGAAAACTCAACCAACGGTAATAATTACACAACTGTCTTTTGGCAATTTGTGTACCTCAATGTAACAAATACATTAAATGCACCAAACCATGGTCAACAATTTAAAAACCTTAGTTGAATATCTAAACCCATCATTCAGTTATGTATCTACTTCCTATTTTTCTCATCGACAAGCTTGAATAAGACCATGAGTTAGGGGGGCTATGATATAGATAGCCTAACAGGCCCAGCCCAATAGTTATCGACTCCAAGGTTTACTTCCAAGCCCACTTTACATCCAGGGCTCAACTACATTTCCAAACTCAAGTGGGCCATCAACCATTGCCTTTGTATACGTGTAGTATCATAGGTCGAGCCACTCGATCTTTCTATATCCAGGTTGAGTGGATTGTCCTCAACCCAACCTGACATGAGGCTTCGGGCTACCCAATCTTTTCAGTTATTTCTCTAGTCGACCACATTTTATAGTCGATCACCCTTGATTAGAGTGCTAACTCCAGCATGAATCATATGCCTACCGCATTCAATGTCCTGACAACCAATGTGTCTTCGCATTAATGGCGCATGCCACCTCAATATTGCCTCTACTACCAACTCTATCATGAGACATGCCTCTAAAGTATTATTCACTTAGGAAAACAGGAGATGATGCCACCTAGAATAATACGAGGATAAGAAATGACTTACAGCTCCCAGGCAAGGACAAAAGCCCTCTACACTTGATAGGGGCATCTTAGGTACATCATTCACCTGGAAAAGGTTATGAATACCCCATTGCCAGCTACCTTCCAAGTATGCCATTTTTACTATACGCTCTTACTCTGTTACTCGATTCTCTTACTCGACCAGAACTAATTTGAGCATTGGAGTGCCTTAACTAGGGGCACCTTGGCTAGTCTGACATTTGCTAGTTGTTGCAGATCTTAGTCCAAGAAGATATCATTATTGTATCATTCAACCACCCTAATTGAATTAACCCAAACTCAATCTAATCAAATAAAACAGCTTTCAACCTCATCACATTTGTATGCAAAATAAATAAATATTAATAATGAATAAATAAAAATAAATGATACTACACACACATATATATACATATATCTCAATCTCTCAATCTGTTAAGAGCCAAAGTTCACTTGTGCATCAACATGAATGTACCATCATGTGCACGGGAGGAAGATGATCTTACCAACTTCTTCATCTTTGTAAATAGATATAAAGAAGTGGGGAGTTGTTGATGAAGAAAGAAAAAGACTTCTATTTAGGAGTTAAACCTCCACTAATACAGAACATTAACAACCTAACCTAGACCGGTAGTCACGATGTACAACTCCACTTGAGACGTCAATTTAGGGGACACGTGTCATCATCAAGACAAATGGGCAAGTACTCAAGGATTACAGAGAAATGTACGACCTCCAAAAGGAAGCAGTCACTCTCAAAACACACGGCATCATCAGAAGCGGGCTGGACATGCCTTTAGATTAATAGTTCCATAGCTTTCCCTATAAATACCCATGTAATTCAGTTGAAAAGGTCATTGGGAAAGGGCAAGATTTAGAACCATTAGAACAAGAAATTCATGTCGTTATGTGTAAACCTCAATTGTAACTAGTCAGATCTTGCTTTTCTTATGAGATTATGTACTCAATATATAAATAAACTGTTTGTTTTATTTCAAAGTTACATCACCTTAACTTATATATATGAAGCGGTATATAACATTCAAGGTTGGGAGTTCTCCTTAGGGTATTCCAGCTTTTTCTCCCTTTTCTACTCTTAGCTTAGAAATGCCAAAAACCTTGCGGAGGTCATGACTTATGAAGAGGAGTAAATATTAATTTGGTGTTACCGACTCCTTGAACTGTCTCAATTTGATTAACCACTCCAACTGGTTATGGAGATGAGTACACTCATTTGTAAATAATCAAATTCACTTTCTTCAATCTATCCTACGCGCAGAGATCTGCTCCTTAATTCATCTCAGTGAATTTGAATTAAGCTCACTTGGCCAATCAAAAGAAGAATCTTTGTAGTTGTTCAGTTCAATGGGTCAACCCATCACCACAAAGGGGTTTCTAAAAATAGCTTTTTCACTCCATCCTAATATCAATTTCAATTTGGGTTAGGCCGAAGAAGACCCACATATATGTCTATATCAAATATAACTAAGTTGAGTTGAGTTAAATAATGTACTAATTCAATATTGGTTTGGATATCTATCGAGCACAAAAATTATTTGGCTGTGCTTGCTTGTTAAAATTTTCTAAAGAAATACGTCTTTGAAATAAGTCATCTCCTAAACATGTGATTGGAAGTGAAAATTTCTCACTTCTCTTAAAACCATATTTAGAATATGGTAAGCATCTCTCTCTATTCTCTATCCTCATTCTTTATAGAAGTTAGGTGGCAATAGCTTTGTAAATGGATATTCAAAAATGTATTTACTATTTATATTCATATTTGTTTATAAAAAATTTATCTTCATCCATTTAAAGTAAATATTATTCATATTCGATTAGTAGATATTCAATTATAAATAGATACAGATATGATAAATGCATATTCAATCCGTTTAATATTCACTGTGAATATATATTTATTAAATAATATATTATTTATATTTTTCAATAAAAATCTCATGATTCACATATGTATATATAAAAATTATAATTGAAGAATTGGGAAGAAAAAAGAATAAATTTAAAAAATTATTGTAATATAGAGAAAAAAAATTAAAAAATAAAGTTAATCAACATAATTATTGTTAGTTAACTTTATAATTAATATACTTAAATGTCATTATCATTATTAATAAGTACTAATAATCAATTATAAAGTAATTTATTAATTAGAAATTATGCTATGCATTAGATTGCTTTCATTTTAATGAAATTATACAATTCCTTTTATCAACTAAGGTATGTATATGTTATAGGTTCATATATTCACGTATTTGGATATTCAAAAATAAATATCTAAATATTTATCATCGAATATGAATATAAAATAATAATTTGAATATGGATAAGTTTAATAAAATATGAATGCATCTGAATAATTATAATCAAATATGGATATATCTAAATTCCATCGATATCTAATGGATACGAATTTGAATACCATTTTTAAATATCTATCAAATCCATATCCACATCCAAATATTAAAAAAATTAAATGGATACGAATATGAAAATATTCTATTCGATTCATTTAATATCCATTTACACCCCTAGGTGGCAACTCTCTCTTCTCTCTCCTTTAACAACAACAACAACAACAAAAATTAATTAAAAAAAGTAGCCAAACTTGCTTTCATTTTGGGTTTCAGTTCCTAATTGTGTTTTTCTTTACTCTACACTCCCCATTCCAATTTTAAGTTCACTCTCTACTTCAATTACAATGACAAAAATTACCTTAAGTTACAATTAAAATAAAGAAAATAGCTAACCACCTCTCTTCAAACATGATTTCTATTTAATTTACACCTCATGTTTTTCTCTCCACAATTTTTCCTTGACTCTCCAGGCATTCTCTTTGCAAAACTAAAGTGCCATACTCTCTTTGATGCTTTGGCTTTTTCCCATTGCTTCTTTTTTAAATTTCTTCATTTCCTACTCAATTTTTGAAGCCACATTTCGCCATTGTTGAAGACCCAAGTAAGAAAGATTCCATTTTCACCCTATTTATGAGGATGAAGAGGTAATGTTTTGGACTATATTTTTAATTTTTTTCTGTTTTAATGTTTGAATTTTCCTCAAATATTTTTGTATTTTATATTTGTTTTGGTTTGGTGTATAGTTAATTTTGGTTATTCTACTTAATTTGTCAATAAATATTCAATTCATCCCTTACTTTTAGAGTTTAATTACATCCACCTCCCCTGAGGATTGGCATAATTACCAAAAACTCATTGTTTTGAAAATTACATTTACCTCCCTAAACTTTGTCACCGTCCAAGATTTCAACCCAGTCGTTAGTCAATGTTAGGGTTTTGACCAACCGCTATTAAAAAATTAGGGCAAAATTTCATAAATACCTTTAGCATTGATTCCATTTTTAACCCGATTTGACTTTTTTAGTAGACAAAAATACCCTAAGGAGGGTATTGTAAGATTTTTTAATTAATTAAGGGTGTATTTGTTACTATTTTTTTGTTTGAGGTCTTAAATGTAAGGTAACAAAGAAGAATCCAAGGTGAATTTAAAATAGAAAATGTATTTAAGATAATTGAATTATATTCAACTGAATTTAATAAGAAAAATTAAACGTATAAAACAAATCTATCATCGTGGAACATATAATTTTAATAATTGAAATGATATATTCAATAATATTAAAACAATGAGCATATCTAAAATAATTTAATTAAATTTATATCATTAAAATATAATATATTAAATTACATTGAATATAATTTTATATTATTAAAATAATTCTAATGATATTAAAATAGTAATATATGTTAAATACTTTAATTATATTCAATTCAATTTAACTAAAAAGTTAAATAAATAAACAATTAAAATACATTTAATCTGTCATGATAATATATTTTTAATAATTTTTAATATTAAAAAATAATAATGACATCTAAAATAATTTGATTAAAAATAGAGTAATCTAAAAATTAGAAAGATAAAAATTTAAATCTATCATCTAAAAATATAATTTTAATTATATACTTAATAATATTAAAATTATAAACATATTTACAATTTAATTAGTTTTATTTATTAATTAAAAAAATTAATATATGTATTTTTAACCAATATTATTTATTAATTAAAAAAATAATTTTTTTAAATTTAATTATATTATTTATTATTATAATCATATCTAAATTAAAAAATATTTAAATATTTAAAAAATTTATTCAAATAACAAATCTCTCTAAAATACACTTATAAATTTATTACTTAATTAATTCAAAACACAAAAAATAAAAAATTAAATATATATGTTAATTAAATTATTTATTAATTACAAAAGGATAAAAAAAATTCTTAAAATTAAAACCCTATGCCACATATCCCTTGCCCACACCCATTACACCTCTCCCTCTCTCTTCTTCTTCTATCTACTGCCATGGTAACTTGGGTAGCAAGTAGCAATTTGTTGCCGCTACCGCAACCTGCTGCTGCCATGGTAACAACAGGCTACTGCATGTGCACATGGGTGAGGGGGTAGCCATGATGGTAGCAGTGGGGTTGGTGGTGGGGTGGTATATACACACAGACATACATATAGTATATTTATACATATATTTGTATAATATATATGTATGTGTATGTATATAAATATATAAATATATTTTTAAAAAATTGAAGGTGATAAAAATATATCAAATAAACCCTCATAAATTCAAAAATATTATAAATAGGTTCAAGGGTATTTTTATCTTTTGATATTTCTATTAGTTTTTTCATTTTTTTAAATTTTTAACGAAGGGCATTTTGGTCATTTTACACTTTCCGTCATCATTACATTTTAGTTTTGGAAGTTCAATGGAGTAAATGTAATTTTCAAAACGACAAGAGTTTTTTGGTAATTATGCTACCTCAAGGAAGGTGGATGTAATTGACCCTTTTATTTATTGCTTTGATACTTTATTTCAATTAGTACATGTTTAATTTTAGTATTTATATACTTCATATAAAGTATAATGTATATTAGTCATTATTAAAGTTAAATTTAGAAATATTTTAATGTTATGTCAATTAAGGGATGTTTAAATCTTGTAATTCATGTTTTGGTAGTTTTATGTTGACGATTAACAATTGCATAAATGTAGTATTACCTAGACATAAATCCAGTAGTAAACTATTAAGTTTTAGTATGTTTATACACATGTGCAGTACTAAATTTTGAATTTTCTATACAACTAATGTAGCATAGGTGAGGATATTAGAAAGGAAACCATTGATGCTATAGAGGTGAGTTTAAATACTTTGAAATTTGATATTTAGCACTTCATTTCTTCATATAAATACCGAACTTTTATACAAGTAACACTATATAAGTTAATTTTAACATTGGATTTATTGATTAGAACACTGCATGCTATTGTTTTCTATTGCAAATTAAATATGTTGTACAAGAAGGGTGCTATGTTGTTTATAGAGATGTTGGTGTTGAATGTCTTGGAAAGTCCCTTGGTGAATTTGGAGGGAAAATAGATTATAGATGGTGCAATTGCATACTTGATAGGCAATAGAAGATTATTGGTTCCTTTTTATCTCAAGATAATTTGGAGTGATAATATTTACTACTTATTTTCCTTTTACATTAATATAATGATCCCTTCATTAACAATCTTGAATTCTTTTGTAGTATCATTGTTTGGGAATGATAGGATATCGAATGCATATAGTTGCTATTAAGGGTGTAAATGAGCTGAGCTGAACCCGAATCTAGCAAGGTCAAGCTCAGCTCATTAACTAAACTAAGGCTCAAGCGAGCCTTATCGAGCTTAGCTCCACAACACTTATCATAGAGAAATAAAATAGCTCAATTCATATAAGTTTGGATAAACTTGAGCTCATGTTTGAATTAGCTCAAACTCATTAAGACTCAAAATAAAATATAAAATTATAAATTTTTCAAAAAAAATTGTTATTTTCCTAAAGGTAACAAATAAAATATTATTGTTGTTGTTGTTGTTGTTGTTGTTGTTGTTGTTGTTGTACTTGTTGTTATTTAGTTATCTTTATGGACCTTATTATATATAACAATATATAAAAAATATAAAAAGCTTGTTTACGCTCACGAAATTTTTGAGCCTAATATTATTGAACTCGACTTGGCTCATTTGACTAACGAGCTCAAATTGTTCGTGAATCATCTCATCTCATTTACATCCCTAGTTGCTATGATTTTGAACCATGAGCATGGCTTGCAGTATTCTGATACAATGTAAGGGTGACTTGCTGCATTCTGATACGATATAAGGATGGCTTCCCAATACAATAAGGAAAAATATAGCTTAGCTACTCAGAAGAAGCACTATTATGACCACAAGCAATCAGGTTATGGTTGCCAAACCAAACTTGTTTTCCAGAAGAAGGCAAAAACAATTGAGGGTCTAAGGTTTTCTCAGATTTAGTACTAGATACTGAGACTGCAGTATTTATTATAATATTTAATAATTATGCAATGGCTAGATTAAGATAAATTCAACTTAATCTCTTATGTACTAAAAATGATACTATAAATAAATAAATAAAAAAACCCACTTTTTTAGTTTTATGTACTTGATTTTTCAAGTTTTGTACTAAATTTGCCTTGTTTCATACTTAGTGTGTTTTTATACTTCCTTTTTCTTTGGTCGAATTTACCTCAATTCAATAGGTGAAACTATACATAAGATCCTGTTGTACTATAAAATCTGTTTTCTTTAAGAGACCCTCTAATACTATAAAATCATATTTTCTTTAAGTAATGGTTGTGATAGTAAGTGTACAAATGGTTGGTACATAAATATCCAAATCCAACTACTTGTGTTCTCATCCATACCAATACAAACAATTGATTAATGAGGTAAATGTATCTTTTCAACACTACCATCAAGAACTAATGAACCTCTCATGACTATATCTGCCCTAGGAATAATAATTTGTGTATTAATAATCATGTAATGGCCGAATTAAGACAAATTCAACTTAATCTCTGATGTACTAAATATGATACTGTAAATCGAGACAAAAGTACCATTTTTTTAGGTTTTTGTACTTGACTTTTGAAGTTTTGTACTTAATTTGCCTCCTTTTGTAATTATTTGGTGTAATTTTGTACTTACTTTTTCTTTAGTTGAATTTACCTCAATTTGGTTGGTGAAACAACACATAAGACCTTCTAATATATTCTAAGGTGGAATGATGATGTTTACATGGTTATTATTTGAATGAATTTACTCTTTGTATGTGGATATTGAGGTGATAGTTTTAGTATTTTAAATATTCTTGCTAGGTAACATTTATTATTTGTGTATTTGGATTATTAGAATAGACACTGTTTAAAATTTATAATGTAATTAGGAAATTTATTTATATATAGATACTGGTAAAGATATTTATATGTTACATGTTAGTTCAAATGCAGCACATTTACAAATGTATATGGTATCCATATTTACATAACTAGTATTGGGATCGAAAAAATGGTATCAAGTATAAAGAAATACGAGTACAAAAGTGAGTACAAAAACATGCAAAATAAGTATAGACAAATGTGAATGCAATACAAAATTGTTGAGTTGAAGTACAGAAATTCCAAAGATTGATATTCTTTTGCAGACTTCCAATATCATTCTTAGTATATTAGGGATTAAGTTGAACTCGTCTTAATCTAGCGATTGCATGAGCATCAAATCAAATGTATTAGTCCTAGGATTGATATACTCACAAGAGGTTCATAGGTTTTCAATGGTGGTGCCAAAAGTATTCATTTAGCTCATGCGTAAATGGTTTACACTAGTATGAATAAGAACACAAGTTGTTGGATATGGGTAGTTGTGTTCCCAATCATTTACACACGTGCTATAACTACTATTACTTGAAGGAAACATGATATTATTATATTAGAGTGTCTTATATGTCTTTTCACGCTTTGAATTAAGGTAAAATTGGCCAAAGGAAAAGTATGTACAAAAATATGCAAAATAAATACAAAACCAAGGTGAATTCATTACAAAACTGTGGAGTTGAAGTAAAAAAATCCTAAAAATAGGTATTTTTTTTGTTGATTTCTAGTATCATTCTTAATACACAAGAGGTTAAGTTAAATTTAACTATTTAAGCCATTGCATAACTATTAAACCATGATTTATCAGTCCTAAGACTGATTTAGTCATGATATGTTCATTAGCTCTCAACGGTGGTGTTGGAATCATACATTTACCTCATATACCAATGGTTTACACTAGCATGAATGAGAGCACAAGTGGTTAGATGAAGAAAGCTTTGTTTCCAACCATTTGCACACATGTTATCACTACCATTACTTGAAGAAAACATGATATTACTATACTGGAGTGTCTTATATGTCTTTTAATGCTTCGAATTAAGGTAAGATCTGCCAAAGGATTTGAGGTAAGATCGGCCAAAAGAGAAGCAAGTACAAGAACATGCAAAATAAGTATAAAACCAGGTGATAAATCAGCATAGAATTATAAAGTTGAAGTAAGAAATCCCAAAAATAGGTATTTTTTTGTCTATTTTTAGTATCAATCCTGGGACACAAGAGATTAAGTTGAATTTAACTAGTTAAAGCATTACATGACTATCAAACCATGATTTATCAATCCTAGGACTAATTTAGTCACAATATGTTCATTGGCTCTTAAAAGTGGTATTTGACTCATACATTTACCTCATACACCAATGGTTTATATTAGTATGAATGAAAGCACAAGTGATTGGATGTGAATAATTGTGTTCCTAACCATTTGCATACATGCTATCACTAACATTGCTTGAAAAAAGAACATAATATTGTCTTATAAGTCTTTTCATGCTTCGAATTGAGGAAAGATTGGCCAAAGGAAAAGTACAAAAATACACAAAATAAGTATAAAACCAGGTGAATTCTACACAAAACTATAGAGTTGAAGTACAACAATTCCAAAAATAGATATTCTTTCGTCGATTTCTAATATTATTTTTAGTACACAAGAGATCAAATTGAATTTAACTATTTAAAGCATTACATGACTATCAAGCTCATACACTAATGGTTTATACTAGTATGAATGAGAGCACAAGTGGTTACATGTAGAAAGTTGTGTTCCCTACCATTTGCATACATTCAATTACTACCAATACTTGAAGAAAACATGATATTATTGCATTGGAGTTTCTTAGTTGTCTTTTCATGCTTTGAATTCAGAAAAGATCGGCCAAAGGAGAAGTGAGCACAAAAACATGCAAAAAAAGTATAGAATCAGGCTAAATTTAGTACAAAACCACAAAGCTGAATTACATAAATAAGAAAAATATGTATTTATTTTGTTGATTTCTGGTATCATTCTTAGTACATAAAAGATTGATTTTAATTTAATTAGTTAAAACATTACACAACTATCAAACCATGATTTATCAATCTTATATTGATTTAATCATGATATTATCTTCATTAGCTCTTGATGGTGGTGTCATACTAATACATTTACCTCATACACTAATGATTTACACTAGTATGAATGAGAATACAAGTGCTTCGATGTGGATAATTGCATTCACAACCATTTGTGCACATGCTATTACTAGCATTACTTGAAGAAAATATGATATTATCGTATTAGAGTATCTTATGTGTTGTTTCACACTTCGAATTGAGGCAAATTCAACCAAATTGAAAGTAAGTACAAAAAAAGGCCATAGAAGTATAGAACAGGGCAAATTTAATACAAAATTGCAAAGATCCAATACATAAGTCCCAGAGAAAGGTATAAAAATCCAACAAATTTAGTATGCTACAAAATACTTCACCTGCTAACCACTTGTATCACATACCAATTTCTACAAATATGTACAAAAACTACAAATACAAATCTACACAATAGCTAAAAATACAGATCTATGCTAAATAAGAGATTTTGATATAATATATAAAAGTCTTCATATATTACAATAGATGCAATAGTGAACAATCCAACAAAAGTGTAACATATATTAGTACATAAAAGTCCAAATAATCTGACAAATAAAAATTAGCAGTTGTCATTGTCTCTACAAACCATGTAATTCTTTTTTTCATTTATTGTATCCCCTCCATGCACCTTCTTTGATGTGGAACCCCAAGAATATAATGATCCAAAACCCAGAACACACAATTTGATATTGAACAAACCCTAGAATAAAAACCCTCCCTATTGAACCCCTAAGATACTTGATCTTAGAAATGCAAATAATTGAGAATAAGAATCGAAAATTGAATAAACATTAGAAGGAATCAGTACTTTGAAATAACCTATTCAATTTCTTGATGCAACAAGCAATGTCGTGGTTTTTCTTGAGAGAAAAATGCAGAAAATAAATCAATATTCATAAAAAAAATACCATACATGTTTTTAAGAGAGTTTTTATACTCTCCTTGCAAGCCCTAAATAAGATAAGATATAAACTAAGCCTATGAATAATAGTTCAAGCCCATATCCAATTAGGAAAAATAGTTTGACTTGGTTACAATTTCTTCTTTTCTCCATGAGTCCCAAATGTTCGGGAATATTTTTGGCCTTCTTAGGCCTTTTCAAGCCATATACACCAAGTACAAGGTGACGGACTATCCAACTTCATTCTTTTGGCTTCTTGACATGCTTTTATCTTCCATAGCCCATTCTTGATGCATCACTTCAACAAATGACTTAGCTAAATTTGCAAAGCCATCTTTCAATGTCTTTACTTTTACTTTTATGATAGGTCCCATTGGCATGTTACAATTTTTATTTTTCCCTCCAATGCCAAAATAACCATCTTGCCCTCTGGTGCCTCCAGTGCTCAAAGCACTCTTCCTACAAATTAATAGTGAAAAAAACTAGATATTAGTTATAGAGTAATGACAAGAAGGTATATCAAGCATACATATACAACAAAATGATAAACAAATACATCATCAAGATCAAGCTAATCTAACTAGTCATAACTTCTTTGCATGTACAATGATTATGACCATCTCTACCACACTTTGTACACCTAATAAACCCGAACATCAATTTTAGTTGGAATTCTCTGTATCCTTTGCGACCTGGCTGAGGTCTCACATCAAGTGCATTAATTTTAGTTCTTACTCTACTTGGTTGGTGCATTAATTGAGAATAAAGTGTGGCAGTATCAGTGTATAAGTACTCAAATGAACAAATTCAATATTTAACATATAAGAGATACTACTAAAATGAACAATTTTGGTATTAAACATAGTAGAGCTAGGTACTTAGATCAATAGTTCCGGTATTTAACATAGTAAATCTAAGTACTAAATGAACAATTCCAGTGTTCAACATAAAAGAGCTAAGTGCATGAATGACTAAATACAATATTTAAAGTAGAAGACCTAAGCAGTGAAAAACCAACAAATTCAATATTTAATATAGAAAAGCTAAGTAATAAAATGAGCAAATCAAATATTTTGCATAGAAAAACTTAGTACTGAAATAACTTAATCCAATATTTTACATAAGAGAACAAGTAATTGAAATAGAAAATTCAGCATTCAGGATAAAAGATTTAAGTATTGAAATGAAGAAATTCAGTATTTGACATAGAAGAGCTAAGTACTAAATACATATATCCAACATCCAACATCAAGAGCGAAGTACTAAATTCAACAAATTCAATATTGAACATAGAATAGCAGAGTAATAATAATGCAAAGAGACACCACTTGTGACAATGGAAGTTTGCTAAACAATAAATGCAGTATGAAATTGAATATATGAATTATTTACCTATTCATATAGCTACTTTGTCTGCCCTGTCCACTTCCTTCACTTGTTTGCACAACCATCATGTCAACTAAGGGTCATCTTTAAGCACAAATATAGGTGAATCATGTCAGACACATTTTCAACATTTAAAGTCACATACATTTTCTGATGGGGAGCAAGGTATTAGACTTTGTGGAATTGAGGACAAATTTCACACCATTTTTTCCCAAGTTGGAAATGCGACTCCATTAGGACCATGCTCTTAAAAATGGACATAAAATAGGGTTCCTGATTATACATATAACTTGCTAACAATTGAATTTTGAGGTTCTTCCCTACTACCCAATGTTTTTTCAAGCTCAAAAATAAATAAAATAAATAAATAAACTGCTGCCATAGAGTAAAATTCTGCTTCACCATGCACTAATGGAGACAAAGTAGGCTTTCTTCTTGCTAGGATATTGTAGGTGATTGCAAAAAATAATAATTAAAAAAAAAGAGAGAGATGAAGGCTTGCATTTTGGCGGGAGTGAAACAGAAAATAGGACATAAAGCGAGAGATGAGCTAGGAGTTGGGTTCAGATTTATGAATAAAAAAAAAAAGAAAAATAAGGGCATTTTTGTCAATTTAGGTAGTTGGGGAGTTAACTCAAAATTAAAACTTGAGATGTGAAGTTCAAAACAAGAAAGTGACGGGTGAGAACTGAATCCTAAAGTGAAAGTTGGATTAGGTATTTTCAAATAAGATCTCCTAACAACAACAACAACAACAACAACAACAACAACAACAACAACAATAATAAATAAAATTTTCTTAGGAGAAAAGAAAATCCTACAAAAAAGCATTTAACCATATAAAAATCGAACATTTGACGGCCACAAATAAAACGTAAAAATTAAATAATTTAAAAATATTATTCTACTTCTTAAAGGTCCATATATTTATTAATTTATAGTTTCAAATATTTTACATAATTTATTTTGACAATTCTATCAAGTTAATATAATTTTATAATATAATATTTTAACATGATTCTATATTTTTCAAATATAATTTTAAAAATTGGGAAAAAAATAATTTTTCTTTTTTGGAATTTTAATTAGCTATTAACTTATTTAATAACAATTTATAAATATAATTTATATTTTACAATATAATGCATGAAATTATTTTTTAAAAAAAATCATTTCGAAATTTAGAATTTTTCTTTAATTAGAAATTTTAGAAACTCTAATTATTATTAAATTATTTAATTACATTTTAAATATATTTACACAATAAAATTTTTGAATTTTTTTTAAATTCTTTTTGAAAATTTTCATTTTTCATTTTTCAATTTTTGGAATTATATTACTTATTAACTTATTTAGTAACATGCATAATCATATATAATAGAAATATTATTTTATATGCATTTAATTAATTGAATTTTCTACTAAAAAATATCAAACTCATTCTAACGAGAATTACAATGCAAATCTCATGAATAAACTCAATCTATTAAATATATATATACATATATATTATATATCACAACCAATTACAACCTCACATTACATCGCTAATATCACATCAAATCTAATTATTAGTCATTACATTATTCTCTACAATCAAATATATCTCCATTTCTGGTTCTCATTTCTCTAAAACACTACATCTCAACTCATATCTTAGAAAACTAGAAAACCAAAAAAAAAAATAAAAAATAAAAATAAAGAAGGGAAAGAAGAAAAATCTTACAATCAGTCTCTCCTTTTGGAACTAGGTTTCGACTTATTTGATGATAACAAGGAAAATTTAAATGAGTTTTAATAGAGTCAGGCACTGATTAAGTTGGAGTCATATTTGCTATATTTATACATATTTTATCAATTTTTAGCGAAATAACTAAATCAAGTCAAGTCAAGCCAAGTTTCCACGTCTTAGCGAACAAAATAATGTATTTGAATTTGACTGATTATACTTCGAAACAGAATTCAAACAAATTTTTAGACATCAATTTCGATTAAAAAATTATCAAAACACTGCCGTGTTTCCCTGCATCGCCATGAACATCTCTATTTATGCTGAAGCGAGTACTTCACGGTAGCCGTGATATGGGAGAGATTCGACCTCTCTCCCTCGACCAGCAACCTCTATGCCCCATCCACAGGGAGCATACTTGGGTTTGCTTCGCAGACAAGCGACCCTTGATCTCAAAAGATTCCATCTTAGTTAATGTGGAGCGCCGTCCTATCTAGTTTCATCCCGGTGCAAAAAGGATTGCCACCTCCCCTGCGATCGTATTAAGTTCGCAACAGTGGACAGCGTCCCGCATGGAAGGTGGCTAAAACCCTATGGACTAACTTGCAGGGAAATGGTCCCATCTACCCTTTCATAAAAAGGGAGGTGATCGGTGGAAGGGAGGTTAAACAAGGAAATTCAAGATGATAGCCTTATGAAAGATGAAGAATCAATCCGTGGAAGGTATACCTATGGTTTGATTTGTCATTACGTACACATTTTTTAGCCGTTTATATCAGTTTAATTTAATCATCATCTTTGAACCATCATAAAGGGAAGAACCATGTTTTTTCCATGAAACCATCTTCGTTTAAAATTAAATTATGAAAAATAAAATAAAAATTATTACTCTTTCAATACTAAATGATCAAATTAATCTTATTAATTTTAATAAATTAAAAACCCTCTTTTCTTAATGTCAAATCATAATTCAATCATAAGAAAATTAAAAAAAATAAATCTTAAGAGATGAATTCAATCAAAAAAAAAAATCAGAAAAAATTCATTATAGAAAGACACAAAGTTTCTTCTAATTGAATTCATTGTAAATGAACTAAAAATAAATATTATTATTAATATAATCTTCATTATTAATAATATATTACTAATTATATAATTAATATTAATTATAAAAATAACACCATTAATGATATTAATATATATACACATATATT
>JACGDI010004975.1:1162460-1203798 GCA_014898725.1 Jacaranda copaia | reverse complement strand
ATTTTGTGAATTCGTTCGAGATCCTGTCCTCCCTCTTAAGATCCTGCCCCCTTAATATAATATTTATTTGATTAATAAATAATTTAAGATAATTTAATTTTGTATAATATAAAATTATTGATTTTTTTAATTTGAAGAATATGTTATTAAGTATTATATTTATAAACTATTAAATAAATTATATTATTTAAATCAAAAACTAAGTTTTATTTGTATATAAATCATAAATAATAAATAGTTAAATAATTATATTTTAATTAATCAATAATTATTAGTTTATAATTAATGTACAATAATTAATTTTTTTTTACATAAGATGATATTAACAATTATGATATGAGTTGATTTTTTATAAATAAGATATAATTATAATTTCATAAGTAATCAATATTTATTAATAAATATTTTTTTCTAAATAATACATCATTTGCTAATGTTAAATTTATAAGAATATAAATTTCAAAATAAATCACCAACTAAATTAATTACACATTATTTTATTTTGATCATAATTCAATCATGACACACATATATACATACATACATTAAATAAAAAAAAATCACTTTTACCGTACAAACCCAATAAAAAAGCAACTGATTTAACATGTGCAGTAAAATTTGTCTCACCCTAAAATATAAAGAAACAAATAACTTATTCTCAAATTATTTTTTTTAATTTTTCAAAAAAAAAAGTAAACGCTTGACAAGTTCTTCAATCTTTCTCTCGAAATCCACTCATTTTCTTAAAATATTTTTCAAAAAATGCTCAAAATAGATAAGAAAAGCCCCTAGGCTGCTACGTTACCATAATATTGGGCGAACCCATCAGAGAATATTCTAAGACCACTAAAGGCGACTAACCCAACGACTGGACCAGTACCGAACACCACTCAACATCATCCCGGTGTTTATATCACAATATTCTTCCCATAGAACGAACCCGCCGCGCTGAATCCACAAGCAGACTAAGCAAGAAACTTAAAATGATCATTCAAGCTGATATAACCAATCATACTGTCAAGAAAATTTTAATAGACATGGTCAGCTCTATCAACATTAACGCCAACGATACCCTCCAGAAAATAGCGTTGGGCGAGTTCTAATTTTCAAAAGTTAGTACTCCAATGATAGACTTTAGTGGTAAAACAGCTTTCCGAACCAGCTGTATCACACTCCTTTAGCAACCCTTGAGGAGAACGAGGATGATAGAATACATGGTTGTTAGCATCCTGCTACCATATAACGTCATCTTCGGTGTCACGGCCATTAACACCTTCTGGGTAATCATATTTTCTTTTACAAACAAATAAAGTTTTCCACGCCAGTAGGAGATGGCCAGATCTCGTGTGATAGAGATGAAGCACTCTAATGTTGTACCTTCTCACTGTCAACCAAACCGGCAATAGAACAACCAAATACACTTGCTTACTAGCAAAACATACTCCTGCTTGACGTACCAGAGGTCTACGTAAAAAGAACATTGAAAGACACCCATCTTCAACCAACGGAGGAGCAAAAATGCATAGAGCTCGAACCTAAAAATCCAGAAAAGATCACAAGATTAGGCACACTACTCCCCCTAACAGTAAAAGAGCAGTTGATACATTTCCTGCAAGCAAACAAGGACATCTTTGCCTGAATAGCCTCCGACCTTTAGGGGATCAACCCTAACGATAGAGTTCACCACGTGAACATGGACCTATTGCAGAAGCCAAGTAAAAGAAAAGGATTTTTTGCGACCAAAGAAATAAAATAGAATAAAAGGTTAGAAAATTACTAGAAGTAGAGTACATAGTCAAGATATAATTTACTAACTGGCTTTGCAATGCAATCATGATTTCTAAGCTAGGGAACAAGTGGAGAATGCGCAATGATTTCATTGACCTCAACAAGGCCAGTCTAAAGGATCTGTACCCTCTACCAAGAATTGACCTAGTAGTAGATTCAATAGCTAGTTTTTGCCCAACGCATGATAGATGCATTTCATGGATATTATCAAATCTCTATGGCACCAGAAGACAGACCTCCTTCGTTGTGCACATTAATGATGTCTATTAATTCTTGGTCATGCCACTCGATCTTAAGATTGCTGGAGCAACATACAAAAGATTGTTGAACCACATGTTTAGCACAGAGATCGGCCACTCCATGGAAGTATATGCTAATGACATTATTGTAAAAAGTGCAGTTAAACCCGAGCTTCCAGTAAATTTACAAAACCCCATCACTATTTTGAGAAAACTTTGTATAAAGCTCAATCCCTCAAAAATGTACATTCAATGTTTAAGGCGGAAATTTTTGAGATACATGGTTAGTGAAAAGGACTGTAGAGGCAAACCCCCAGAAAATTCAACCCATACAAGAAATAACCTCACCAAAACTTGTCGGGAGGTGCAAAACTTGGTGGAAATGATAGTTTCCTTATAAGCTACTTCATCTCCAAACTAGCCAACATAAGCCTATCGTTTTTCAAAATATTGCACAACACAAAGAATTTCTAATGGATGGAAAAATGCGAGCAAGCCTTGTCCAACCTAAAAAGTTATCTTTTCGGCCCACTGCTACTCGCCAAACCCAAGTTCGGTGAAACTTTATTTTTATATTTAGCGATATCATCATATGCCACCAATTCAATGTTAGTTTCAATAGTGGGTAATGTACTCCGGCCCATATACTAATTTGTAGTGCCCTTTCTCAAGATAGCACCTAAGTTGAAGCGCCACTCTAGTTCAAACTTTAATCTAAATTCATAATACAAGCATTAGGTCCATCAAAAAATGTTTCCAAAATCATCAGAGATAGCAACAAACTTCAACCTCAACAAACCTTAACAAAAGTACATCTTACATGCTGCAACCTTAAGGTCAAAATCTGACATGTCATAACATCTCTAAGCTTGAAACTTAACATTCGAGTGATCCATTAACAAGTAACATAATATTTACATTCCACACTCTAGAATTCAATCTTAATATATAAATTTCTAATCTATTACAAAACAATTACCACTTCATACCTGAAGTCTAAGCTTATCACTTAGTCCTGTCTGATTAAAAATAAGATAAAATGGTGGAGTAAGTCTGAAGGACTTAGTAAGGGGTAATCCTAATTATAAGCAACATGGATCTTTCAAAAAAGAATCAACTCAACAAATTATAAATTAACAATCAGACAGGAACATATCTGAATACAATCAATAGTCAAGAAATAGTCAAATAGTCAGGAAATAGTCGAATGATTAGATCACAGTCAAATAGTTAGATTACGATTGAACAGAATAATTCCGAATAGCATATACATTTTAGTCAATCAATTAGTTTTACTTAGGAGTATCCCCAACACATCACAGACAAATAGTAGATGCCCAAAAGTATCCCCAATACATCACTGACAGACTGTAGATGCCTAGGAGTATCCCCAACACATCACTGATGCTCAAGAGTAACCTAAACACATCACTGATACCTAGGAGTATCCCTAGCATATCACGAACAGACGGACGATACCTAGGAGTATTCCTAGCTCATCATCAATGAACGAACAATACCATATCACTAACAAATGGACAATACCTAAGAGTATCCCTAGCATATCACTAACATATAACCAATATCAATCAATTGGATTTGCCGGCACAAAAATGCCAACAAGGCAGTACAATAGCGATTAAAAAATATGATTGAACCATCATGGCCCTATACAAATAAGATATAAATGAACAAGTGTGTCGGCAAAGCATTCAATAACAATATAGGACAAGAACAAGCACATAACAATAATAGGTACCGATCAAGAACAAGTACAAGACAAGTAACACTAGAAAGTTTTGGGCGCCAAAACGAACAAGAATGAACTCATATTAGAGGATAATTAAGTACTAACCCTCACAAGGGTAAACAAGTCGTTTAACAGATCACAAGCAAGAATACAAATAATTACAGATTTCAATAAACACGAGCAAGTATAGTTCAAGCATATTTAACCCTTTCAAGGGTTTTTCACAAGAACCAATAGAAATATTCAACACTAACGTGGCAGACCCTCACCTCCATAGTTTCAAAAAAACTACAATCATCGTTAACAGTCTATTGATCCACGGGTCCCAATTCCACATCATCTAATCCAAAAAAATTGGTTCACAATCAAAATCTCCATTCAACTTTAATAATCCTTAATAATTACAATTAAATCATAATTAGTCCAAAATCACTAATTAACTGATTAACATGATAGTTTTAGGTTTAAATGATGAGCTAAAACCTTTTTACCCACCTGTGTTATTCGAAATGGGCGGTTTACCTCCCAGTGAAAAAAAAGGGGTGAAACGCCTCCTTTTGTTTTTAAGATTTAGATCATTACCCCCTTTTGTCTATTTGAGTTGAATTTTATATTGAAAGGACCAAAATACCCTCATATATATGTAAAATTATTTTATATCCTTATATTTTTCTTTTTCTTTTATTTAATCTAAATTAAATAATTTTATATTTATAAAACACATAAGATATTTATATAAATTAAATTCTATCTAATATCTATAAAATTATATATATACATATTTATATATAAAATTATATGCATTTAAAAAATTATGTAAATACATATATGCATAATATATATGTATATAAAATTATTTATAACACATTTATATACATATAATATATTTTTCTTTTTCTTTTGTTTAATATAAAAATTAAATAATTTTATATCTATGAAATATATAACATATTTATAAATATATTAAATACTATTTAATACTTATAAAATTATATATACATCTATATATAATTATCAAAACTACATAATTTCACATTCAAAAATATATAACATATTTATATTAATCAAATACTATATAATATTTATAAATAATTATATACATGTATTATATAATCATATATACATATAATTATATATACATATATGCATATATAATTTTTCAAAACATATTTATATATATTAAATACTATTTATTATTTATAAAATTATATATACATACACATATATAAAATTATATACATATATGTATTATATATATAAGAATACAAATATGTTATAAATAATTATATATATAATTTTAGGTATATATGATTTATATATATATATATGCATGTATATATTTTTTATAAATATTATATAGTATTTAATTAATATAAATATGTTATATATTTTATAAATATGAAATTATTTAGTTTTGATAATTATATATGCATGTATATATAATTTTATAAATATTAAATAGTATTTAATTTATATAAGTATGTTATATGTTTAATAAATATAAAACTATTTAATTTTAGATTAAACAAAAGAAAAAAAATATTGTATACATATTTATGTAGATATATTTTGTATATTCATATATCTAATACATATAACTTCTCTTTCTCCCCCACACCCCCCCAACCGGCCAACCAATGCATAAATATATAACATTATATAATATTATATTATATTTATAATATATATTATATAATATTGACATATATATTATAATATATAATATGTTGTATATATATGTATATAAATGTATAAATATTTTTTATATAGTTTTTTATAAATATTAAATGTTATTCAATCTGGGCTATTCATTTAAACAAAAAGGTCCAATAGTTGATGTCATGAGGGCATAATAGTCATTATATATATAAAAAACAGAACCACTTGCATCTTTGGGTGTGTGTACTCCACTTATGATTTCAGAGGGGGTTTTCACCCATTTTTAAAAACATAAGGCGGTATTTTAACCTGGTTTTTTCACAAGGAGATAAACCACCAAAAGAGAATTTGTGAGGAGGTTAAAAATAGATTTTCCTCTTAAACGATACCGCTGACCCAAAATGGCTAATAAAGTCAATTATTTCAAAAATTATCGCGGGTTTTGTACTAGTTCTAAAAATGGCATGTAATCTAGTCCTTAATTACCAAATCATTCTCATAATATCATCCTAAATTTACAATAATGGTTTAATCTTCATAATTAATCCCAACCATTGCCACTCAGGTTTTAAATCCATAAATTAGGATTTAAATCACTTAATTATCTCAATTTTCCCAAAGTCATCATATGATTATATAAATCTAGGTCTATTAAACATACAACAGTACATGCATAATCCAAATCTTGGTCCTATATCATTTTTCTTATCCACATGTGTCATAATGGAATAAACCTTACAACATATGTATATGTAATCTCCAATCCAACTGTTTTACCCAAAATCTAACTATCAAAGCTCCAGATTCATAAACCAAAGATGCTGCCATGATCACCATGACAAGCTAAATACACTATCCTAGCATCGCTACTGTGCTGCCGTCGGAGACAGTCGCCCATACCACCACAGGGTTCGTTTCAGCTCAACAAATCCAACCCCCAACTCAATTTTTCCAAACATCATCAAGAAGGGTATCAATTTCTCCTCCGAATGCCTAGCACCACCTTATGCCGCTGTCTCAATTTTTCTTCACTCCTACCATCAACGGTGGCCTAAATGCAAAGCCCAGCCCAGTATACCAAATCATTCCTTGAGCTGAGCTCTTCCTAAAATATTTCCTAGAAACCTATCTCCACCGCTGTTTCGCCATCCCCATCATACTCCACCATGGCTCGCTTTCAGTCTTCATGTTCCCGGTGGTCTGTCAATGATAAGGGGATGCATGATATATCAACGTGTAGCTGGGAATGAGAGAAAGAAAAATATCAGTTTGGTTTGGTATTTTGGGGTGTCATCCATGGAAATTGCCGAAAGGGTTAGTAAGGGGGATCAGTGAAGACGAAAGGGCAAAATTGGGGTAGAAATGAAAATAAGGTAATTATATAAATGAACTTTTTCTTATTCACAGATTGGCCCCCAGTAGTTGTTTCAACTTTCAATTAAGTTCTCTAGAAAATTGCAACACTTCAATTCAATCCCAAGAATAGTTAGTACATAACTTTGACCCCCTTTAACCTAAATTATATACCATGCAACCCCAAGAGCTTTCAAAATGATCCAAATCAAACTTCTACAAATTACAAATTGACCCTCAAAACTTTCAAAATTCTTACAATCAAGTCCTTTTTATTTATTTTGAGCCCTAAAATCAACCAATCAATTTCTTAAATTCTAAATCCTTATTTTTTGAAAATTTTAAATTTTAGGGGTGTTAAAATATTAGTCAAATATTGCAAGATGCTAAATATAATTACTTAGAGATTGAGAAATTCGCACTTGCATTAGTCACTGTGGCAAGGAAATTATGCCAGTATTTCTAGGCACATTCTATCATAATCTTAACAAATTAGTTACTAAGGTAAGTCCTCACTAAACCAGATACCTCCATAATGTTTACCAAAAAGGCCATCAAGCTTGGAAAATTTGACCTAAACTTTCAACCTAGAACAACAATCAAAACCCAAGGTTTTGTAGACTTTTTGGTTGAGTGGGTCAGACTCCTCGATAAAAATGATAACTCAGCCCTATGGACCCTAGTAGTTGATGTCTATTTCACTAGCAAATGCAGCGAAGTCGATATTTCACTTCGCTTGCCCAATGGCACTGAGTTGGACTCTGTTTTGAAGCTTAACTTTCTATTAACAAATAACGAAGCTTAGTATGAAGCACTTATAGTAAGGATGAAGATAGCTATCATTAGTGGAGTCAACTCCCTAACCATAATGATAGACTCTCAACTAATGGCTAGATAATCTGATGGGTCTTTTGAGGCCAAGGTATTACAGTCAAAATTTAAGAATTTCACCCTCAGTTGGATCCTCAAATCAAAGAACAAAAGAGCATATGCAATATCCAAATTTGTGACTACCAGCAAAGGCACTAGAGATCGAACCATAACATTTCTAGTAGCCAATCAGCTTGAAATTTGTGATGGACATATAATAAAAAATGGAACTTGGGCTTTACCACTAGCACGAGCAGAACCCAATTGGTACGATGAAATTCTTAAATACCTACAAAATAAGTTATTACTAAAAGATAAAATGGCAGCCTACCAACTTAGCTTAAGAGCATCAAGCTACTCCTTATCCTAAGAAGGAAAGCTATTCAAAAATTTCTTTAACATACCATAATTACGCTGCCTTATTTCATCCCAGACTATCGCAATCCCAGAAGAAGTACATGTTGGCAACTATAGTAGCCATTCCCAAGATAGTTCGCTCACCCACAAAATATTGCATCAAAGATATTTTGTCCTATACGAACGGACTATCGATGTAGCCTCATTCGTCAAAAAATGTGAAGCATGCTAGTTTCATTCAAACACACCCCACTAGCCTGCAACAAACATGACTACTATTCCCATATATTGGCCATTCGATCAATAAGACATGGATACTGTTAAACCATTTCCCATGGTATTAGACTAAAGGAAATTTATCATTGTTGCTGTCAAGTGTTTCACAAAATGGACAAATCTCAATTCCAAAGCAAGACGTACATGAATTGTGCTACAAACTAAAAATTTGACAACATTTCATGTTCACAACAAACCTATAGGCCAACAGGTAGACAAAAGTCACTAACAGAACAATTGTGGAATACCTCAAAAAATAACTAAACAGATGATAAGGAAAATGGGCAAATTACCTCCTAAAAGCTTTATAGGCACATAGAACTACCCAAAAAACATCAATAACTAAAACCCCCTACAATCTAGTCTACAAATTCGAGATAGTTGTACTAATAGAAACATTGCACAGATGGCCAGAGTGCTTATATATCAACCAATCAACGATGATACCTCGAGAATATTCAACCTCAACATACTTGATGAAAAGAGGTAGCAAGTGTATGCCAAAATACAATGTTACAAAGTAACAATGGATAAGGTATGCAACAAGATCATGCAACATTGGAACTTCTAATTAGGTGGCCTAATACTAAAGAAAGTAGAAACCTCCAAACATGTCAGCAAATTGGAACCAAATTGGGAAAGGCCATACAGAGCAATCAAGGTTGCAAAGAACAACTCATACAAACTTCAGGATTTAGACAATTATGAATTACCAAGGCCATGGAATGCCATTAATTTCAGAGGATTTTATATGTAATAACACTAACTATAGATTGTTAATCAAACTCTCTAATACCAATTACTTGGCATAAGGCCGTCTTCAAGCCTCAACTTAATAAGCAAAGATCACCCATCCTTAAGTCAATAACTAGGGTCAATCTACTTTAGATCGTTACCCATCTACTAACCATCCTAAGGCTAATTTAACATAGGATGATCGCCTTATGGTCAATACCTCTTTAACAACCACCTTCAGGCCAAATAATGGACAATCGCCATTAAATTAACACAAAATTAAAGGATACATTATGGCTATATAGAAGGTCGAACATAAACACTTCAAAAATCAAAGCGTCCAATGAATAAATAATCTAATTGACATAATAAATAATATAAAGTTGACCAATAGATATCATCCCAAGTTACAAACCCAAACACTGATTAAAAATTAACATGACAAAATCATGTACTTATCAATGGAATAATGCTAACATCTCTCAATAAGTGTTTGGGGAAAAGAGAATATACTGAAGAAAATTAATACAGATTGAACAAAAAATGAAATATTTATCATTATGATTCCAAATTAAAGATCCAATACAACTTAAAGAGAAAAATAATAAAAATAAAATACAACAAAAGTAAAAGCAAATTTGAGGCACTGATAACAAAAATAGCGAGACCACATCTGCAAAACGTCCAACATAGAAACCCTGCACCTCAGCATACTCTACATAAGCTTAATCAACTAGAGATTTTGTACATTAATCTCTAGTTGTTTTGCCAAGTTGGAATCTTTCTTAGCATAGCACATCTTCTCCAAGTGTAAGGAGGCCTTTGACAACCTCTTTTGGTTAATGATATTTGAGGGACCAGCCTGGTCGATCTATTTTTCAATGATCTCCACTTTCAAACTAGTTGGAACCTCGTGTGATGGCCCAACCCTACTGGCCTCTAGCTCTATCTGAATCTGCACAATGATCGAGAGAACATAGTCATACTCCATCAGACTGAATCCATGGATCTCTTCATTGGAAGACTCAGGATAAAGCTATAAATTTTTGTCTAATAACATGTCAAGTTGAACCTCGTCAAACTGAACCCTTAATGATCGTGCTTGATGTAAAGCCTTATCATATCTACATCAAGCATTATCACCCCCAAATAATAGGCAAGCCTTGCAAATCCTCCAAACAAATTCAATAATAGCCTCATCCTCTACTCTAGCATGTAGCTCTCATAGTAAAAGCGGGCATCCTTAAAGACCTGATCAATGCCCTAACATCGACCTCATGCCTTGGCACATCAAATACAAAAGACTAGTTGTTCGCTTTGTTTGTACCAGAAATAAAGCCATGGTTATTTTTTCTTTTAAACAAGACTCACAAGTAGGTAAGTCCTCTAATCCGCTAACACTTAATGAACTTTGGGCTACTAACTAACTCATTCTATTCTTGAAAATATGTACAGGTCCAGCATGCCAAAGATGGGCATTTCTTGGTTATCTAATTTTATTTTGTTGTTTTGTTCAATTTGAATAAGTGAGGGTTGAGAGTCCATAATGTATAGTCTATTATTTAATACACTACAAGCAATTAAAGAACTATTCTCTATTGCCTTCAATTTCCCATTTTTGATTGAAAAATCATATCCTTCATTATCTAAAATAGGAATTAAAATGATTTTCTTAGCAAAATTTGATACATAGTAGTTGGATCAAGTACAATCATAGTATTCCCTAAGTCTAACTTGACTATACATTTAACTTTGGCCATAACCTTTGCACCATTGCCAAGAAGATCATATCCCTATCACTTTGACTACTTCTTTCCACCCCTAAAATAAATTACAAAGGTGAAAACTACATGCAGTTTTAAATACATATGAGAAAAAAATTTCATTAAGTGCACTTCAATAAATAATATACCTTTTCCCAACATAGTAAGGTATTCCTTGCAATTATACTTTCAATAACCTAGCTCGCCACAATAGAAACATGTTGCATACTTTTTATCCTCTTTCTTTTTCTTGACTCCACTAAACACTTTTAATGCTTGTTTCCCCTAAGATGAAGAACTCTTCTTCTTCTTACCCCCTTTCTATTTACCTTTATGGCCTTTACAATGATATGAGAAAGCAATCATTAAAGGTTTGTCTTTCTTCATAGTCACCTCAACAATCACCAATATGTTGATCAATTCATTGATTGTAACATCTTGCTTGGACATATTGAAGTTCATCACAATTTGGTTAGATGAATTTAACAATAATTGGAGAATTAAATCCACATATAGGTCGTTATCCATTACTACCTCTAAATTTGTGAGCTTTCCAATAAGCTCTATCATTTTCAGACCATGGTCACAAACACTCAACCCCTTAACCATCTTTACCTAAAAAGCTCTTTTGATAACATACATGTATCTCTCATGACTACTTTGAATGTCATACAACTTTGTAGGTGCAAGCATATGTCCGAGATATTTTTCATGTTCTCGTATGACTTTTAGAGTTTAGTAAACATAAATTTTATCATAAAACAATAAGTTTGGAGGTCATCCTCAACCCATTTTGCGAACACTTTGTGTGCCTCTTAATTAGCATCTTCCTTGATGGTATTTGGTAAACTTTGAATTAAGATAGATGTCCTTTTCTCATAATCTAGAATAATCTTGAGCTTTCTAGCCAATTGCGATAGTTTGGCCTAATTAGTTTATTAGTTTCCAAAATAATACTTGGTCGATTTTTAGCCATATTGAAGATTTCAAAAATTTACAAAAATGAAGAAGAAAATATAAGCACTTGATTGAATTTTGATTTTGAAAACATGATTATGGTAGTTTAAGCTTGTTTTGCTCCTAGTATTTCTTCAAATTTCTTACCCTCATGAGAAATTCAAGAAATCATATTTTCTTGTAAGAATTAAGACCCAAAGGCATGACTCGCAAGACAACACATAATTGAGGTAACATCTCATGTCACACACCTATTGGCAAAATGCATGGATCATTAAACCCCATTTGATTTTATCCATTTTGACTTAATATTAATTGAACTTCGACTCTTCTAAGTGAGGAAATTTTGCTTGGGAGATCTCATCATTTTATCTTTGCTTATTTAGGTTCCCTACCCTAAACATAGATCACCATACATCAAAAGATAAAGAAAGCATAAATAAGCAAACCTAGGATGCATCTAAACTTGGGAAGAGCATGATCTTTGACTAAGTGATGCACTTAAAGCCATAGGTGCACCACATAGTTGATTTAGATGGGTTATTCAAATTAATGGATCATATCTATTACATGAATACATCCCATACATTCATGGGTCTTCAAGCCTCCTTGATCTTATTGGCCTACTTGCAACAATTACAAGAAAAAGGAAACCTTCACCACCTAAGCGTTCTACTCTCAAAACATTTACATGGAGAAATAAAAAGGCATGCAAGCCCCATTTAATTGTAGCCCATTCAATCAACATTGAATCATTCAAATCAAATTGAAGGCTCATGTTTATCTCCATCCAACCATAATATCATACATTCAATAATTAAATGAATGATAATGAGAATTGATATTCAATTCACCAATTAAAGGTTGATCACATGAGCAATTAACAACTAGCAAACTTTAGCACAACAATTATGCACCATAATTTTACAAAACCTTGAAGAGCATATTAAACTTGATTTTAAATCATGCAAAAATAGTTAACATTAATTTGAGGAGTTACATAACACTTGTGCATCAAAATAGAGTGAAATAATGAAGTTTAGCTAGCAAAATACACCAAAATGGCAACAAGTGCACCCCTTGGCAGCCTTGGGCAGCCTGCTGCCCAGCCAACTGCCTAGGCACATGCAGAACACACTTGCTGCTGCACCAAAGGTGGCTTAGGGGCAGTAGCCCGGCTGCTTGCTCCAAGAGGCACCATTATGCCCCCCCTCCCCCTTTGTGTACTTTAGCAAGATATAACACTTAGGCATCTCCAGAACATTATTTCATCCATATTTTGACAAATTTCCAAATTTAAACTCCTTAAAAAGTGAAAAATAAAGTCCTCATCATGTTTCAAAAATCAAATTCACAAAATAATCACTATTCTTGATACTACCTCAAGAAGATCCAATCCAATTGAATCTAAAAATTACAAAAACAATTTATAACTTATAGCAATTAACAACAAGCTAAAGCACAATTAAACATCATCTCATCCAAATCAATATCGGGCATAAGAATAAAATCTCCTACCAAAATAACTAAATCACTATCTAGCACATATTAACACAATTCAATTCAACACATCAAGAGCCACAAGCAACAACTCCAAAATCTTTAATTTGTTAATTGAATCAAGAAATTGGAGTCATGAATCAATCAATCCCATAAATCAATTCAAACAAATCTAAAATTAGGCATAAATTTGGCTCCAATTCCACTTGAAAAATGCAGTGAATCAATAATCCAATCGCCCAATGGAATTTAAAACTTCATCACATGAATACAACTTGCAAAACTACATACCAAGGATCTATTTGTTAGAATAGTGCCCCACAGCCAATTTGAATTGCATGCAAAAACTACTCCTTGTAAGGCAATCTTGATTGAACAATATTTTAAAAAATGATCATCTTCATCTTACGCAATTAATTATATTCTTCACATTTATTTGGTTAAAACCCTTAAATCATAAAAAACTATGAAACTTGTCATGCATATGATGGTGATCTTAAAATAAGTTTCTATGGTCATAATTTTAAATATTCCAAGTCATAAAATCTTACAAGACTGGACATATAAGATTTGGATAGACTTTCACTAATGATGCATACTCCAATGGGTTGAATATTGCCCTATTTCATGGGCAATCCATGTATGACATAGATGTGTGTTAGTGGGTGCTTGTTAGAAAACAAGCGCACTAAAGACTTGCTTAGAGAATCAACGAGGTAGCTGAAGTGGCGTTTTGGTAGTGAAAAATTCTTTTGCTTATGCTAGTGTATATAATTAGTCCTTTGACTTAAGGATTCACAGTAACCTTGTATTTAGGTCATTATGCTTCGATTTTATCCTAACCACTTAGTGGGTCACCGAGGACTTAGGTTGGGCACAAACTACTTACGCGTAGAGGTTGGTGAATTCTAAAAAGGGATTTATTTCGCTCATTGTGAAGTGCGAGTTGATCTCCTATGTATTTTATGATGATCAATTCCAAGAAAGCATTGCACAAGGTGATATGACAATTTGAAAAAGGAGTTTTCCAAAGTTGATGTCATAATTAGGAATTGCACATCAAAAATAGATACATATGTCGAGGTTAATAGGGCATCGATAAATATCTTTCCATAGGCCTCTTTTAGAAAATAAGAAATGGAAAGATCGTATCTGCATGGTAATCGTAAGTGGAAAAAGTTTACTAGAATTAATTCATCCATTCACTTGGACTATAGGCTTGTGCTAGAAATTGACTACGGAGATTGGGTACTCTTCAATTAATAGAGATTAATTGAAAGAGTAATTAGTTTAGAAGAGTTTACACTAATCAAAATATTTAACACTCAATAAATCACAAGAAGTTGTGAGCCCATATCTAATTAAACAATGAACCTAATGAGTACACACACAAAAGCTTTAGCACTCCAAGGAGTTAGATAATTAGAATGGTAAAGTTTTGAAGAAACCAAGTTGACTAATTAAGAGTTTGTCATAATGGATTGATTAATTTAAAGTATTAAGTTAATCAAATAATTTAAGAAATTAAATTAGAATAATAGATAAGGTGTTAATTTAATTGGGGCTGTGTGATAATTTAATTAGTCTTATTAACTTCAAAGAGTTAAGTTAGTTTAATTAAATTGAAGGGTCGATTTAATTAATTGGATAATCTAGTTTCATAGGGGAAGATTTAAATGGAATATTCCATTTAAAATCAAGTTACAATCTCAATTTCCTAATTAAAATAGGATTTTAATTAGTAAAAATTAATTTTCTAGTTGAAATATTATTTTGATTAGTCAAAATTATTTTCCTAATTGTTTCAATTAATAGAAATTAATTTCTTGGCATGTAAGTTAGCATGCAAGTGGGAAACACCTTATAAAAGGCTCCCCCTCTCCCATAAGTGGTGGCCACTATCAAAAAGAAAATCTCCCTCCTTGAGTTTGTTGTGAACAAAAGCTCCTTCCTCCTAGATTCTCTCTTAGAATGCTTCTCTTCCAAACTTCTTCTCCTCCCTCCTTTAAGAATTCCTCTTTCATTCTCGATTTTTCTTCTAGCAAAATATTGAAGAATTAGAGAACTTGTAAGGAGTGTGGACACCATTAGAGATACCACCCTTGGGATATTTTGTTGGTGAGCAAAAGAGATCATTGAAGAAGAATTATTCAAGCAAATAGCCGACAATTTTAGGATTATTATAGTCGATTCAATTGCTGCCACTTTAGCACATTTTTGAAGTATTTTGGGAGTCCTTAAGTTGCTGTAAATTGAGGCTAAGAAGTGAGAAAGAAATATCCAAGCAAGGGGAAGTAGTAGATCTTCAATTGAGGAGTCAAGTGAAGGTTCTACACTTTGTTTTTGAAGAATTGACAAAGGTAATTGATTCTTCTCCCTAAATCCATCTCTATGGCATAAAATATATCCTTGTATATAGTGATCCAAGTTATTTTTCACGTGACGAAATTTTAAATTCTGCTATGCGATTGAATCCTTATGTTACTACATATTTCGAGTGATATAGGAACCAATTTTATGTCTAATTTTGTATTTGAATGAATTGATTCATATGATGGACTGATTTAGGACTCCAAAATCTTGATTCAATTAATGGATTAAATATTTTAGAGTTATTGTGTGTGGCACTTGATGTAGTGAATTGAATTATGTCAATATGTTCTAGATAGTAATTTAGTTATGTTGGTTTGAGATTTAATTCATATGAAAGATGTCGATTTTGCATGAGATAATGTTAAATTATGATTTAGCATGTCATTATTTTCTTAAAAGAGTTTTGACAATTTTTAGAATTCAATTTGATTTGGTCTTCTTGAAGAAGTTTGAAGAATAGAGATTCTTTCTTGAATTTGTTTTTTGAAACATGTTGAGGACTTTAATTTTCTATTTTTAAAGTATTTAAAAATCTGAAAATTTATCAAAATATGGATGAAATAATGTTTTGGAAGTGTCCAAGAGTTTTGTGCTTGCAAAAATAGCACAATTGGTGTATTAAGGCCCTATGGTTTAGTTTGTGCCTATTTTGGTGTATTTTGGCTTGCTAGAATCTATTAGTTTGTCATATTTTGATGCATAAGTGTTATGTAACTCCTCAATATAATGTTAGACATTTTTGCTTGCTTTGAAAAGTCAACTTTAGGATATTTTTCCAGATTTTGCAAAATTATGTTGCATAATTGTTATGCTAATTTTGCTAGAAATTAATTATTTATGTGATAAGCTATTAATTGATGGATTGAATGTCAATTTTTATTTTCATTCATTTAATTGTTGAATGTATGATGTTTATACATGAATGGGGATGAACATGAGCCTTTAATTTGATTTAATTATTTTTAATGTTGATTGAATAGGTTGTAACAAAATGGGGCTTGCATGCCTCATGTTATTCCTCATGTAAATGTTTTTCTTATTATTGAAATGAGAGTAGAACACTTAGGTGGTGAGGATTTCTTTTTCTTGTAATTATTGCATAGAGGCCAAGGAATATTTGAAGGCATGAAGACTACATGCATAGGATGTATACATATAATAGATAGGATTTATTAATTCAATTAACCCACCTAAATCAACCAAATGGTGCACCTACGCCGCTAAGTGCATCACTTGGTTAAGGCTCATGCTCATCTGAAGTTTTAAATGCATGCTAGGTTTATTTGCTTAATTATGTTTTTCTTATTCTTTAATGTATTGTAATGCATGGTTAGGATAGAAAACCTAAATAAGTAAAAGATAAAAATAATGAGATCTTGCAAGCAAGAAAAATCCCTCACCTATAAGAGTCTAAGTTCAACTTAATATTAAGTCAAAATAGATAAAATTAAATGAGGTTTAAAAATCCATGCCTTCTATTAAAAGGTGTGTGACATGAGATGCTATCATAATTATGTATTGTCTCACAAGTCGTGGAACATATTTTTGTTGGAAAGTTACGATTACTACCTGATGTGGGATAATCTAGTAGGCCCAACTTCAAATGAGACAGCCCACGAGGCCCAACTTGATACGATATAATTTAGTAGGCCCAACAGGCCCAGATTCAGAAGAGATAGCGTATGAAGCCTAAAGGAACATTAGTCTGGTCGACCGGTATCGACCCCATTTGGTAAGCCCCGCAGTCGACCCGTATCGACCTAAGGGCTACTTCCAAAGTTTTAGCATCCAAGTTCGATCGACATGAATCGACCTCTAGGGGCAAGTTGGACAGGTTGAACCTCTTGGCATTGTTGACACGTGGCAGCTGATGTGACTACTACCAATGGATGTAACCGCTACCAACAACTCAAACAACCCCGCTAACAACTCTGATAGGGACGTGCTCCTACTGGCATGGTTATCCAGGAAAATGGGAGATTGCGCCACCTGGCACAGTATCGGGATCTGAGCAAAGAATGACTCCTAACCCCCTGTTATGGAGAAAGCCAAGTACACCTGGTAAGAATACTTGGGTAAAATTGTGCCACAACAGGCCATAAATACTACAAGCACCAGATAATGCCATTTACACTGTTTACTACATACTCTCTCTCTATTCTCTGATCTACCAAAAATCTAACTTGAGCGTCGGAGTGCCATAGTCAAGGGCCTCTCGGCTAGTTGACGTGTGTTCGTGGCTGCAGATCTCAAGCCCAAAATACTTGAATCAACCGAAATACCTAACTCTCCAGCTCTCTACAACATCACTACCTTAGCATGGACGCATTTTAATATGAACTAGCTATGACATTATCTCACGAGTCATGGAATGATAATAGTTGAATTTACATTAAAGAAGGATAGGTACATCTGGCTTAAATGCTTAGGAATATAGATGTTGCACGAGTTATGGGTCTATACGAAAGTGAGGCAAAACTTATCAAGGATTGCATGGAGATAGAATAGGCAAAAGTTACTTACCTTAGGGTCATAAGTGAATGTTCATGAGTTGTGGGTCAATGAGTGACGCTTTTGGGCTTTAATTATTAATAAACATATGATTTCCCAAATTTCTTTTAAGGGAAAGAAATTTGAAGAAATAGTGGGAGCCAAACATACTCTAAAAACCATAATCATGATTTTCAATATCAAAATTCAATCAAATACTTATTCTCTTCTTTACTTTTTGTAGATTTTTGAAATCTTCAAGATGTCTAAAAATCCACTCTGCATTATTTTGAAAAATAATAAACTCACTGGTCCGAACTATCATGATCGGTTAAGAAACCTCAAGATTGTTTTAGACTTCAAGAAAAGAGGGTAAAAAGAAGAATAGTTCTCCTAAAGGGAAACAAGCATTGAAGGCATCTAGAGGGGTTAAGAAAAAGAAAGATGATAAAAAGGATGCCATTTGTTTCTATGGCGGTGAACTAGGATATTGAAAGCGAGATTGCAAAAATTACCTTACAACCTCAAGAAACGGTATATTGTTTATTAAAGTACATTTAACTACCAATTCTTCCTCATGGGTTTTCAATACCACATATGGTTCTCATATCTATAATTCATTACAGGGGATGGAAAGAAGAAAGAATCTAAGTGATGGGGATATAATCATTTGCATTGGCAACAGAGCAAGAATTACAACCAGAGTCGAAGTTGTAGTGAAGTTAGGCTTAGGGAATTCTATGATAGTACTCTATCTTGGCTATTATGTATTGAATTTTATTAAGAATATCATTTTAATTCTTATTTTGGATGAAGGATTTAATTTTTCTATCAAAAATGGGAAATTGATGTCAATAAAGAATAGTTCTTTAATTGCATGTGGTAAATTGAATAATGGATTGTACATTCTTGATTCTCAACTATCACTAATACACATACAACAAAATAAGAAAAGAAATAAGGATAATCAAGAAAATGCCTATCTAAGACATGTAAGACTTTGTCATATTTCTAAAAATAGGATGAGCAAGTTAATAACCCAAAGTTCAGTGAACTAAATGATTTACCTAATTGTGAGTCTTATTTGAAAGAAAAAATAACCAAGTCTCCATTGGTTAGACAAACAAAGTAAACCACTAATCCTTTGGATTTGATCCATGTGAACATGTGTAGACAACTAAGAGTTAGTGCTAGAGAAGGCTATTCTTACTTCATTACCTTTCTTGATGATCAATATTCATTTTGGACATGTGTATCTTATGAAGAATAAGCCCAATGCCTTTAAAAGATTCAAAGACTATAGGAATGAAGTAGAAAAGTAATTAGAACTTAATATTAAAACTCTTCGATTGGATTGATGAGGAGAATACTTAAGTATCTTATTCTTGGATTATTTTAAAGAGAATGGTATTCTCTTAAAATGGACTCCACCTGGCATATCCCAACATAATAAAGTAGCCGAAAGGAAAAATTGTACCTTATTATATATGGTATGATCCATGATGAACTTCATTGATGTCCTTATGTCCTTTTGAGGATTTGTTCTAGACACAGCTGCAAGGTTACTAAATGTAATGCCATCAAAGTTAATGCTAAAAACCCCATATGAGATGTAGCATGACAAAGTATCTTCTTACTCTTATTTAAGAGTTTAGGGGTCTCCTGCATAGTTAAGAGACTAGTGGAGACAATTTGGATGCAAGATCTACCCTGTGCAAGTTTGTGGGATACTCAAAAAAGTCTTTGGGTTATTATTTCTATAATCTCTCGAATCAAAAGGTGTTTATTTTAAGTAATGCCATCTTTTTGGAAAAAGAGTTTCTATTAGATAGAAAACGCATTACCATTAAACTTGATGACATTCATGTCAGAATAGTATCCTGCAAGCCAATTAGATTGGCATGCATAACTATTCCATGTAATGGTCTTAATTGAATGATATTTAATGAAATGGTCATCTTTATCTTATGCATTTACAATTTTCTTCACATATATTTAGTTGAGTCCCTAAAATCATACAAGATTACGAGACTTTGTCACACATATGATCGTGATCATGAAACAAGTTTTTGTGGTCATGATTTTAAATATTTCAAGTCATAGAATCTTATGAGATGGGACATCTAAAATTCGAATAGACTTGCACTAACGATGCATACTGCAAGGAGTTGGACATTGCCCCATTTCATGGGCAATCTATGTTACATATGGATGCATTTTAATGGATACTTGTTAAAGAACAAGTTCACTGAATATTCATTTAGAGAATCCACAAGGTAGCCGAAGTGACATATTAGTTATGGAAAATTCTCTCGCTCATGATAGTACATATAATTAGTCTTTTGACTTGAGGTTCCATGGTGACCTTATATTTAGATCCTTGTGTTTTAATTTTGCTTCGACCTCATAGTAGATAGCCCGGGCCTTAGGTTGGGCATAAGCTACCTAAGTATGGAGGTTAGTGAGTTCCAAGATCGAATCCATTTCGCCTATCCATGGAGAATGGGTTGATCTCCTATGTATTCTAGGATGATCGATTCTAAGAAATCCCTGTGCACGGTAGTATAATAATTTGGAAAAAGAAGTTTTCCAAAGTTGAGATCATAATCAAGAATTGAACATCAAGAGTAGATACATAATTATCGAGGCTATTAGGAAATCAACAAATATTTTTCCTAGGTCTCTTTCAAGATATAGGAAATGGAAAGAATATATTTGCCTAGCAATCATAAACAGTAATATGGTTCACCCTCAAATTAATTCATCTAATTGGTTGGGCTCTATAGGCTTGTGCTAAACATCGAATATGAAGATTAAGTAATTAAATTAACTAAAAGAGTGATTAGTTTAGAAGAGTTTAGACTAATCAGAATATTTAATATTTAATAAATTACAAACAGTTGTAAGCCCATGTCTAATTAATTGGTGAACCTAAAGGGTCACACACAAAAGCTTAGAACACTCTTACTAGATTGGAGAAAATTATCTAAGGAGTTGGATAATTAGAGTGGTCAAGTTTGGAAGAGAGATTAACTTGACTAATTAAGAGTTGGGCACATTAACTTGATTAATTTAAGTGTTAAATTAATCAAATTAATTTATAGAGTTAAATTATACTAACTAAATTAAGGAGTTAATTTAATTGGTGCCATGTGGCAATTTAATTAGTTGAGGTCAACTTAAGCAGTTAATTTGATCTGATTAACTTAAAGAGTTAAGTTAATCTAATTAAATTAATGTGTTAATTTAATTAGCAAGAGAATCTAACTTCAGAGAAAAAATTAAAATGGAAGGGTCCATTTTAAATTGATGAGTTGGCATTTTAATTTTACAAAGTAAAATCCAACAATGCTTGCTAATAAGCATGCAAGTTGGTAATGTAAGGGAAGTGCATTGGAAGCGTCCAAGAGCTTCCTAATCACACTATAAATACAACATATTAACCCCACATGGTCGGCCACTTGATGCTCAAATTAGCTTCCCATTTTTTCCTCCAAAAGATGTTACCTCATATGCTAAGAAACACCTCTTCACTAGATTCTCTCCAACCACCTTCTCCCTCTACCAACTCCCTCACACTTTTCTCCTTCTTCCATATTTTTCCTACTTCATATTCTAGCATATTGAGAAAGGATTAATAGTGCATCTTTGTGTGTGGATCAACTTTATAGGTAAACAAGTGGTGTGCTTAGAGTTGGTGAACTAGATTTTTCAAGTAGAAAACTATTTTTGAAGGATTCTCTTAGCCGGTGGTTTTGGTGATCAACCCACTATTTTGCCACCATTTTTGCCTCATCTTAGAGGTATTTTAGGGAGCAAAATTTGCTAGGATTTTTTATCTTTGGTGTGGAGAAGAAGAGGTAGATCTTGCATAGAAAGAATTCTAGAATAAGATCTTCCTTGTTACCTTTAAATTTCTCTTTCAATGTACCTTCTCTTGCTTTAAAATCCTTAATTATGGCACGAAAAAAGACCCTTAGTTGGAGGTATTGCAAGTTAATCTTTGCTTTAATTTTGTAATTATTTTGGATCTTTGCAATACTTCTTCCTCTAGTTCAAGATGATCATACTATTCCACAAGCAATAGAAACAAAAGAGCATCCCGAGCTTAATATAAAACATCCTAAAAAGCCAAACTAGATCAAGAAATAAACTAAAAGGTTTAGATTTCTTCGTGAGATGGATCAAACAGATAGTGATCTAAAGACTTATGAGAAAGTCATGTCAGATATGGATTTACGTTATTGACTGAGGCCATGAAATCCAAAATGGAATCCATTTACTACAACAAAGTATGGAATTTAGTAGATCTACCATGGGTTATATTACCTATTGGTTGCAAATGGATATATAAACGTAAGCTTGGAGTTCATGGAAAGGTTTTTACCTTTAAGGCTAGACTTGTGGCAAATGTTTATACTCAAAGACCCGGTGTTGATTTTGAGGAAACATTTTCACCAATTACTATACCTAAATATATGAGGATTATGCTTGTCATAGTCTCTTACTACAACTATGAAATTTGGCAAATTGATGTAAAGGCCTTTCTCAATAGAAAAATTGATAAAGAAATTTATATGGAACAACTAAAAGGCTTTATATCCAAAAGGAGTGAGAAAAAGGTTTGCAAATTCTAAATGTCCATTTATGACCTCAAGCAAGCACTCCAAAGTTAGAACATACATTTTGATGAGACAGTCAAATCGTTTAGCTTCACAAAAATTATGTATGAACCTTGTGCATATGAAAGGTTAGTGGGGAGTTCTATACAGTTTATTAAGCTTTATGTTAATGACATCCTTCTTATTTGGAATGAGAGAGAGATGTTAGAATGCCCTAAAGCATGGTAATCTTCACAATTCTTCATGAACGATTTGGGAGAAGCATCCTACGTATTGAAAATAAAGATCTGCAGAGATAGATCAAAGAGGATGTTGAGACTCATCTAATCTATGTACATAGATAAGATATTAAAGAGGTTTAGTATAAAGGAATCCAAGAGATGGTACCTTCATATGGGACATGGCCTTCATATCTCTAAGTTTATGGCCCCTCACATGGATAAAGATAGAAAAAGGATATCCCACATACTTTATGCATCCGCCATTGAAAGCATAATGTATGCTATATATGTACAAGAACAAATTCAACACACACTCTAAGTATTACTAGTTACTACCAATATAATCCCGATGAGAGTCACTACAAAGCTGTAAAAATAATTCTTAAATACTTGAGAAAAACTAAGGATTTATTTTTGGTATACAGTGATAGAGAATTGAAACTCAAAGGGTTTTTGGATTCTAGTTTCCAATCAGATGAAGATGACCTTAAATCTACCTTTAAATTTATATTTTTAGTGGTAGCATAGTTAGTTGCAAGAACACCAAGCAAGAAACCACAATAAATTCTATCACTGAGGTGGAATATATTGCGGTGTTGGACACTACAAAAGAAGGTGTTTGGATGAAAAATATCATCTAAAAGTTAGATTAGTGCCTAGTATTGCAGAATCAGTAATTAGCTTTTATGGTAATAATGGAGCCATTGCGCAACAATAGAGCTAAGATCTCATTAGCGATCCAAGCACATATTGAGATGTTATCTTTTGATTAATGATATCTTTAATAGAGACGACACTCTAGTAGAGAGAGTTGCATCAGAAGAGAATATGGTAGATCCACTAACTAAACGTCTAATGCAAAAGGTCTTTAAAAGGAATCTTGAGAAGATTTGCTTAAAGAAAACTATAGGGAATTGGCTTTAGGACAAGTGAGAGATTGTTGAAATAATGTCCCACAATCAATTAGATTGGCGTGTAAAAAATACTCCTTGCAAGACAATCTTGATTGAAAGATATTTTATAAAATGTTTATCTTCATCTCATGCAATTAATTACACTCTTTAAATACTTGTGGTCAAGCCCTAAAATATACAAAACTACAGAACTTGATCACGAATATGATAGTGATCATGAAACAAGCTTCTATAGTCATGATATTAAATATTTCAAGTCATAGAATATTATGAGATACAACATCTAAGACTCGGATAGACTGGCACTAATGATGCATACTCCAAGGGGTTGGATATTTTTCTATTTCATGGGCAATCTGTGTATGACATGGATGCATATTATTGGGTGCTTGTCAAAGAACAAGTTCACTGAAGACTCACTTAGAGAATCCATAAGGTAGCCAAAGTGGCTTATTGGTAGTGGAACATTCTCTAGCTTACTATAGTATATATAATTAGTTCTTTGACTAGAGAATCTATAGTAACCTTGTTTTTAGGTCTTTGTGCTTTGATTTTGAGTCAACACTTAGCTAGTTACCTGGGGCTTAGGTTAGGCACAAGCTATATAAGTATGGCAATTTTGTTGGTGAATAAAAGAGATCACTAAAGAATAATTATTCAAGCACATAGATGGCAATTTTGTGGGTTATTGTAGCCGATTCAATTGCTACCACTTTAGCATATTTTTGAAGTATTTGAAGTCAAATATAGCACTAGGATTCAATAAATAAAGCACAAAATTCCTAAATTAACTAGGTTACATTTCAAACCAAGGATTTAATCATGCTTCAAATTCAGATTTGGACGAAGCATTATCTTGAATGCTCAAAATCCATGCAATGGAGGAAGAACACTTTTTAACACTTGAAAACTATCTTCCAATGGCACAAAAGGATCTCAGCAACAATTTCCCTATCAAATAACCTCAAAATTGGCTGAAATTTGGATAAAAGCTCACCAACATCTTGATGAAGCTCCAATAAATTTTCAACCAAAAAGGAATCCAACAAGGTCTTCAAAAGATGCTCCAAAGTTACTGCCTAAACAGTGAGTCTCCAAAAATCAAGCAATCCAAATGTCTTGCCTCTAATATCAAGACCCGCACACCAATGGATAATCCAAATATCCTATATCAGTTGGAAAATCAAGGAGAGAAGAGTGAAGGATGAAGACCGAATTTGAGATAGAGGGAGAGGTGAAGAAAATTAGAAGCCTCAACACATGAGAGAGTCACACAAAATTGGAGGGAAAAATGGAATCTAACAATTAAATCTTTCTCATGCCTTGGCTACCCACCCACTTTCCTATTTATAGAGAGGGAGGTGTGATGCAAGTTGGCATCACACCTCCCATGAGGTTGGGCGAAATTGCCTTGCAAAATGCATGTGTGAATTCTTAATTTCACTTGCATTTGAATTTCATTTGGAATCTTCATTTCATCTCATGAAATGTCATCCAAATAAATTCAAATACACTCCAAATGAACTCTTTCATTTTGAATTTTTGTCCAAATTAATTTTTCACATTAATTAAATAAACTCCTTAACTTAATTAATTAACCTTGACTTAACTCTTTAAGTTAATTAGCTTAACTTCTTAAGTTATAAGGTGTTAAGTTCTTAAGTTAACTTGACTAATTAATAGTCATGTGGCATCAATTAAATTAACTCCTCAATTTAATTAGTCTAATTTAACTCCTTAAATTATCTAAATCAATTTAACAATTAAATTGATCAAGCCAAAATGACCAAAAATTGAGTCAACCATTTCCCTCCATAAAATTGGTCAAGGTTGAATTTTCTAACTATAAGAAAATTCCCTTCATCAAGTAAGATTTTCAATTGACTTTCGTGTGTGACTCATTAGGTTCTACAACTCTTGAGACTTTAGAATATCAAAATATTCACATTATTTAAACTCCTTTAAACTAATGACTCAATTCAATCAATATCCATTAATTAAATAGTATCTAATCTCAATGGTCAATGTCCAACCTCAAGCTCATGGAGCCCAACTAATTAGCTGAATGAATATGCTCTTGGAGAACCATTCTAACTCTATGCTTGCCATGTAAATATGGTCTTTTCATCTCCTATCTCCCAAAAGAGGCATAGAAAAATATATTTGTCGGCTCCTTAATAGGCTCGATGCTATATTGTAATTTTCAATGTTTGATTCCTCTTTATGACCTCATTTTTTGAAAACTCCTTTTCCAAATTATCATACTTCCTTGCACAGGACTCCTTATAATTGATCATTACAGAATACATAGAGATGCACTTATCCTTCACAACGACAAGGAGTCGAATCCCATCTTAGAATTTACAAACCTCCATATCTAAGTAGCTGATACCCAAACTCAACCAAAAAGACCTACGAAGTGGTCAACAAAGAGTCAAAGCATGAGGACGTAAACATAAGTTTACCATTGATCCTTAAGCTAAAGGACTAGTTTTATGCACTAGCATAAGCTGGAGAACTTGCAACTATCAACTTGCCACTACGACTATCTAGTAGATTCTCCGGGCAACCCTTCAATAATCTTGTTCTCTAGCAAGCAACCACTAACATGCAACCATGTCTAACATGATTTTCTCATAAAATGGAGCAATATCCAACACTTAAATTTATGCATCGTAGTGCAAGTCTATCCAAATCTTAGATGCCCTGTGTCATAAGATTCTATGATTTAGAAGTTTGAATATCATGACCATGTAAGACTTGTTTCATGATCACCACCCAGTGCATGACCAAGTAGTCTTGTGTGATCTAATTGCTTCAACCAAATGCTAATGAAGTAAAATAAACATAAAATGAAGATAGCCATTTATAATGAATATCATTAAATCAAGATTGTATCACAAGTGAAATAGTTTACATGCTAATTTAATTGGTTGTGGAGTGCTATTCTAGCAATCTCCTACTTGCCCTAAAGCCAGTTCACTATAGTCTTAAGACCCATCATCTCAAGATTTCTTTCAAAGACCTTTTGCGATAGAGGTTTAGTCAGTGGATCTACTATATTCTCTTATGTGGCAATCATCTCCACTCGATGCTATCTCTATCAATAATCTCTTAGATCAAATGATTGTTGGAATAGTACCCCACAAGCTAATTAGATTGGCCTTGTAAACTATTTCAATGTAAGACAATCTTGATTAAATGACATTCATTATATGGCCATTTTCATCTTATGTTCTTTATTTACTTCACTGGCATTTGGATGAAGCCCCTAGTCACACAAAACTTCAGGACTTGGTCACGTACTAGGTGGTGATCATGAAATAAGTCTTACATAGTTGTGATCTTAAATCTTCCAGGTCATAGGATCTTATGAGATAAAGCATCTAAGATCAAGATAAACTTGCACTAACAATGCATAAATCTAAAGGTTGGAATTGCTCTATTCCACCCATATGAGATATAGATGCATATTAGTGGGTGCTTGTTAGAGAACCAGGCATTAAAAACCACCCAGAGAATCCACTAGATAGCCATAGTAGTAAGTTCTCCCACTTACACTAGTGCATATTATTAGTTCTTTGACTTGAGGATCTATGGTAACCTTATGTTTGGTCCTTTTACTTTGACTCTTCCTTGGTCACTTAGCGGGCCACTCGGATAGAGATTAGGTATGAGCTGCCGAACATAGAGGTTTGTGAGATCTAAAATGGAATCTGACTCCTCATCTTTGTAAAGGGCAAGTGTATCTTCTATATGTTCTATAATGATTGATTCCAAGAAATCATTGCGTAAGGTGATGGAACAATTTGGAAAGGCATTTCCAAAGGTGAGGTCACAAAAGGAATTGAACATTCAGAATAGTAGTATAGTATCGAAGCTATCAGAGTCGACTTATATCTTGCCTTAAGCCTTTTTTGGGAGATAAAATATGGAGGAATCATACTTACATGGTATGCATAATACTAGAATGGTTATTCAATAGCATTAATTTTGGTCAATTAGTTAGGCCCCATGAGCTTTAATTTAGACATCAACCATGGAGATAGGGTACTCTTCAATTAATGAAATTAATTGAATTGAATCGCTTAGTTTAAAGGAGTTTAAACTAAAGTAAATATTTGATATTCCATAAGTCACAAGGAGTTGTGAGCCTATGTCCAATGAATGGTAGAACCTAATAGATTACACACAAAAGCCAATAGCATGACCTATTGAAAAAAGAAGAATTTTCTAAGAGTTAGAAATTCATGACCAATTTTGGAAGAGGCGAAATTGTAGTATTTTGGCTTGATCAATTTAAATGTTAAATTAGTCAAATTAATTTTAAGAGTTAAATTTAGGTCAATTGATTAATATTTTATTAATTTATGTCACATGACTATCAATTGGTCAAGTTGATTTAAGAGTTAAATCAATTTTGACTAGCTTAAAAAGTTAGGCACTTTAACTTAAGAGTTAAGTCAATGCATTATTAATTAAATTAAAGTATTTAATTTAATTAAATTGAATAGAATAATTAAATGAAGGGTTCATTTCATATGGAATTATAATTTAATTGGAAAATATTTCATGAGATTAAATGTAAGCTTCAATTAATATTCTTATTCACTAATCACTAAATGTTAGTAGCCACCTTAGCATGGACACTTGGCACCATCTCTTTGAGGATGGCACGTGACCACACACCATCGCACTCCTATATATAGATATAGGAAGAAAGTGGGTGGCCACTTGGTAATTTGCAAGCAAGATGTGATTATTCTCTCAACAAACTTGAGTAGTAGGCATCTAATTTGTTAGCATCCCCATTATTCTCTCCAACCTCCTTCATTTTCCACCTCAATATTTCCTAGCCTTCTCTCCTAAAGTCTCTACAAATATCTCCAGCTATATTATATAGAATAGGTCCTTGTTATGGTGTGTGAAATATTTCATTAGAGGTAAATCGTTTGGGTTGCTCTAGTTCTTGTTGAAGCAATTTCTAGCAGCCTTTTTCAATGAGTTCTAGGAGACCTTCTAGTATTCTAATTAGGCTAATTATTGAACTGTAGAATCCTCAAAGGGTTGAGATATTCCAGTAACGATTTTAGCTAAAAAGGAGGAGTCCAACTTAGGGAAAACTAGTAGTGAACCTACTACACCAATGCATCAGTGAGAAGCTTCTTTAATGGTTGAAGAGAGTACTTCTCTTGCACCTTATTTTTTTGTTTTCACCAAGGTCTTTCCCTTCTCTAAATTCAAATTCTATGCATGTCTAGATCCTTGTGGTTGTGTATGGGCTAGTTTATTCAAATTTTTTTAAAAAAATATTTGGATCCTAACACCACACACATCTTCGATGATATCGCCTCAAAATGTGTTTGGATCACTTATGAGATTTTAGCTCCTTAGTTTGTGCTACCACCCTATTGTTGTCATAGAAGATAACTACTAGCTCAGTAGTGCCAGGCACTACATTCAACTCTTAGATGATGTTTTTCTTCCAAACACCTTCCTTTGCAGCTTCCAAAGCCGTAATATTTTCCACCTCTATGGTTAAATTGATTGTGGTATCTTGTTTGGAACTCTTCCAACTCACCATGCCCCCATTAAGGTAAAATATTAATCTAGAAGTGAATTTTAAGTCATCTACATTGAAATAGAAACTAGAATTCAAAAATCCCTTGAGTTTCAATTCTCTATTATCATATATCAAAAATAATTCCTAGACCTTCTCAAGTACTTAAGGGTTAATTTAATGGCCATCTAGTGACATTTATCGGGGTTGGATTGAAAATGACTTGTAACACTTAGAGTGCACGCAACATCTAGCCTTGTACATTAAACGGCATACATTGTGCCCCCAAAAGCAGACGCATATAATATGTGAGATATTCTATATCTCTCATCGTCAGTGTTAGGGGCCATAGACTTGGAGAGACATAGACCATGTCCCATTGGGAGGAATCCCCTCTTGGGTTCTTCCATACTAAACTCTTTTAGTATCTTATCAATATATGGAGTTTGGAAAAGCCCCAACATCCTCCTCGATCTATCTCCATAGATATATATTCCTAATATGTAAGATGTTTCTCCCAAATTCTTCATGGAGAATTGAGTAGATAACTATACTTTTATATATATCTAACATTTCTCTCTCATTCCCAATGAGAAAAATATCATCGACATAAAACACAATAAACTAAACACTACTCTCACTAGCTTCTTGTACATACAAGGTTCATACACATTCTTAACCAAACCAAACAATTGGACTATCTTATCAAAACATATGTTCCAACTTTGGGATACATGTTTGAGTCCCTAAATGGATCTCTCAAGTTTGCAAACCTTTTGCTCACTCCCTTTGGATGTAAAACCTTGTGGTGGCTCTATATAAATTTCTCCTTCAATGTTTCCATTAAGGAAAGTGGTTTTCACATCTATTTGCCATATCTCATAGTCATAATATACAGCTATGGTAAGTAAAATCCGAATGGACTTAGGCATAGGATCGGTGAAAAGGTTTCCTCAAAATCAATATTGGGTCTTTGAGTGTAACCCTTTGCCTGTATAATTTCTTTTCAAATGTCCTTTTTCACCACAATGGAAACAAGTAGCATGGGTTTTAGCCTTTTTCTTCTTCTTGATTTCCCCTAAACTCTTCAAGGGTTGCTTCCCCTTAGAGAAAGAACACTTTTTCTTTTTATCTATTTTTCTATGACCCCTAGGGCATTTTAGACTTAGAAGATTAAGCAAGCATAAAAGGCTTATCCTTTTTCATGGTCACCTCGGTGGTCACCAATATATTGACCAATTTGTTAATCGTCACTTCTTGCTTAGATGTATTAAAGTTCATAATGAATTGTTCAAAAGAGCTAGGCAATGATTGAAGGATCAAATCCATATAGAACTCATTGTCCATGATGATGTCTAATTGACCAAGCTTCTCAATGAGACCAATCATCTTTAGCCAGTGATCATGGACACTTGTGCCCTTATTTATTCTACACTTAAAGAGCTCCTTAAATAATAAGAACCTTTTTATGTCTAGTTTGTACACCATACAACTCTTGTAGGTGTAAATAGATCTCATGAACATGTTTCTTGTGTTCATGAGACTTTTAAAGCTCATTAGTCATAGAAACTATCATGATGCATCTTATTTGTAGATCACCATCCACAAACTTCGTAAATAATTCACATGCCTCATTGGTGGCATCATTGCCAATGTTATCCAACGAACTTTGATTAAGGACATAGGTCCTTTTTTTGGAATATAGAATAATCTTGAGGTTTATCAACCAATCGCAAAAGTTTGGCTCAGCTAGCTTATTGGTTTCCAAAATAATTTTGAATGGAGTTTTAGCCATTTGGAGTTTGAGATTTCAAAATTCTACAAAAGGTGAAAAGAAGAGTATAAGCATGTGATTGAATATTGATATTGAAAACATGCTCATGGTCTTTCAAGCTTTTTTTTCCACTATTTTATCAAATTCTTCATCCCCTATAAAAATTTGAGAAATCTCATTTCCTAGTGAGAATCAATGTCCTAAAGACTTTGTAAGTGGACCCTCATGATGAGTACATCCACAAACAATCCAAAGGTAAGTCGCTAATTACATCTCCATGCAACCCTTAATGTATTTTACCTCTCATTTCATGTAGATCCCCTTGATGGACAACCTCTACATTACTAAGTCTTAAGTCAGACCTACCAATCAAACTTTGATTTGAAATCACTCCAAGATATGCCACATGATGTGAACCACACAAGAGAAGCATCAAATCAAAGGTGCAACATATGCTAAGTATATGATCACAGCTTTCTAGCTAAATGTGACCTCCGTGATAAGTGCATCACACAAAGATAATAGCGCCATCATGCCATATACTATTGGTAGAAAGCATGAATTAATTAAAACTCTTTTTAATTTGTATTCATTTTGACTTAATATTTGAAAGCACTTAGACTCTTCTAAGTGGAGGGATTTTTTTGCTTGCAAAGATCTCATCAATTTTATCTTCCTATTTAGGTTTTCTATATCATAACCATGCATCTCATACATAAATAGGATATGAAAAGTATAAATAAGTAAATTCACCTAGTATGCTCTCAGGGTGGGATGACCATAAGCCTTAACCAAGTGGTGCACTTCGATCTATAGGTGCACCACTTAGTTGATTTTAAGTTGGTTAATTAAATCTAGCTATTACAATAATGTATCCCCATACATGCATGGGTCTTAATGCCTCCAATGGTCTTCTTCACTTCATATAACATTAACATGAGAAGGAAATCCTCACTCCTAGTTATTATACTCTCATAACTTTTACAAGATAAAAATTAAGAGATTTGCAAGCCCCAATTTAATACAACCATTTTCAACAACTTAAAATAAATAAAATCAATATTAAAAGTCCATGATCATCCACATTCATTCATCATCCATTCAACAATTAAATGAATAATAAATAAATCATAAATTGACATTAATTCCAACATTTAATGCTTATCGCATAAATAATTAATTGGCTAAGCAAGAACATGCATATCCATTATGCCTTATTATTGAAGATTAACTTTAACAAGATTTTCAAAGCAATAAAAATGTCAAACATAATTTTGAGAACTTACATAGCACCTGTGCATCTATCTAGTATGATTCAATACACTTTTGGTCACAAAAAAAATACAAAATAACACAATGACTCATGCAAAACCAAAACTAGATGTTGCCTGCCTGGCCTAGGTGCACAACTACACAGTAGGCATACCTGTTATTAGGCCAACGCCCAGCCAAGGCTGGCAGTTTCCCCTGTTTCAAGATTAGTATGGAGTCATCTTATTTTTGGCTCAATTTTTGTGCACCAAAAAATTTACAACACTTTCTAAACATCAAATCACACATTATAGATGAAATTCAAATTCACAACACCTTTCAAAAATGGAATTTCAAGTGCCCAAACATGCTTCAAAAATTAAGTTTAAGTGAGAATCAACATCCTCCTAAAATCTCCAATAATCTCCAATCAAATTAGATCCAAAATGACCAAAACACCTTAGGGTCAAATTTAACAAGCTATATAAATATATAACATCAACTAATGCCAAATCAACATTAAATATTAGTAACTATGAATTAAATCATACTAACAAATGAATTAACACTTAAAACACATATTAACATAATTTCAATTCATCAACATAGGAGCCACATGCATCATCATCCAAACCCTCCAATCTATTAATTGGATCACGTATTTAGAGATCTATATCAATTCACCACATGAATCATTCAAACAAAAATCCAAATCAAAGCATAAAATTAGGCTCCGATACCACTTGAAGTCAAATGTAGCACTAGGATCCAATAAATAAACAAAAAATTGCTAAATTAACTAGGCTACATTCAAAACCAAGGAACTAATCATGCTTCAAATTTAGATTTAGATGGAGGATTACCTTGAATGCTAAAAATCCAAGGAATAGACGAAGAACACTTCAACGCATGAAAATTGCCTTCCAATGGCACAGAAGGATCTTGGCAACAATTTCCCTATCAAATCACCTCAGAATAAGCTGCAATTTGGATATAAGATCACCAAACACCTTGATGAAGCTCCAGTAAAATTTTAAGCCAAAAGGAATCCAGAAAGGTCTTCCAAAGACACTCCAAAATTACTACCTAAATAGTAGATCTCAAAAAACTAAGCAATCCAAATGTATTGCCTCTAATGTTAAGATCCACACAATAATGGACAATCTAAATCTCTCCTAGATCAATTGGAAAATCAAGGAGAGAACAGATAAGGATGAAGGCCGAATTTGAGAGGGAGGGAGAGGTGAAGAAAATGTAAAGCTTCAACACATGAGAGAGTCACATAAAATTGAAGGGGAAATGAAATCTAATAATTAGATCTTTCTCATGCCTTGGCCACCCACCCTCTCTCTTATTTCTAGGGAAAAAGGTGTGATACAAGTTGGCACCCACCTCCTATGAGGTTGGCGCCAACTTGCCTTGCAAGATGCATGTGTGAAATTCTTCATTTCACTTACACTTAAATTTCATTGGAAATCTGCATTTCATCTCATGAAATGTCATCTAAATAATTTCAAATGCACTCCAAAGGAACTCTTTCATTTTGAATTTCCTTCCAAATCAATTCTTCACATTAATTAAAATAACTCCTTAATTTAATTAATCAACATTGACTTCGCTCTTTAAATCAATTAGCTTAACTTCTTAAGTTAGAAGGTGTAAACTTAAATACTGTTTAAAAAATTGGATTGGACCGCCCGGTCGACCTGTCAACTAGTCTGATTTTTTCAAAAAATTAAAAAATTCAAAAAACACCATATTTTGTTAAAACCATTCAAGTTGGCCTGTCAACGTGTAAACTATTCATAGTTCAATTGAACCAGACCTATTTTTTCATTTAATTTTGATGAAATTAATTTTTTTTATTTTTTTTTTACCTAAGTACAAAGTTTGAAGGCTAAGGTACACCTCACAAACTATCTAAAAGTCAAAAAAAAACCTTAGTTTAGAGTTTAAAACTAACTTACGCACTCTCAATTTTAAACTTTAGATATATTTAAATTGTTGTGATCATTTATAATATAAATTGTGAATTTTGGATTGTAATGCTAGACAATATCATTTAAGATCTTTATGTTTTATATTTTGGTATTTTATTAAATTGAAGTTCAATTACAATCTGACCAATGATTGAACTAGTGAACCGAAAATCGATAATTTTTCCAATTCAATTAATAGCTTGATTTTTCAAACATTGAACTTAACTCCTTAAGTTAAATCGACCAATTTATAGTCATGTGGCACCAATTAAATTAACTTCTCAATTTAATTGGTCTAATTTAACTTCTTAAATTATTTAGATCAATTTAATAATTAAATTGATCAAGCCAAAATGACCAAAAATTAAGTCAACTATTTCCTCCATAAAATTAATCGAGGCGGAATTTTCTAACTCTTAGAAAATTCCCTTCATCAAGTAGGATTTTCAATTGAATTTTGTATGTAACCCATTAGGTTCTACCATTCATTGGACATGGGCTCACAACTCTTGTGATTTTATAATATCAAAATATTCATATTAGTTTAAACTCCTTTAAATTAATGTCTCAATTCAACTAATATTCATTAATTGAAGAGTATCCAATCTCCATAGTTGATGTCCAACCTCAAGCCCATAGAGCCCAACTAATTGGCTGAATGAATATGCTCTTGGAGAATCATTCTAGTTCTATGCTTGCCATGCAAGTATGGTCACTCCATCTTCTATCTCCCAAAAGAGGCCTAAGGCAAGCCTCGACGCAATGTTTCTATTCCCAATGTTCAATTTCCCTTTATGACTTTATCTTTGGAAAACGTTTTTTCTAAATTATTATATTGCCTTGCGCAAAGACTCCTTGGAATCAAACATTATCAAATACATAAGAGATGCACTCATCCACAACAACGAGGAGTCGGAACCCATCTTAGATCTCACAAGCCTCTATATCTAAGTAGCTCATACACAAACTCAACTCAAAAGATTCGCAACGTAGTCAAGAAAAAGTCATAGCATGAGGATTTAAACACAAGGTTATCATGAATTTTTAAGTCAAAGGGCTAATTATATACACTAGCATAAGCTACAGAACTTGTCATTACTGACTTGCCACTATGGCTATCTAATAGATTCTCTGGATAGGCCTTCGGTGAACTTGTTCTCTAACAAGCACCAGTGTCTAACATGGTTTACTCATGAAATGGAGCAATATCCAACCCTTGGATTTATACATCATTAGTGCAAGTCTATCTGAATCTTGGAAGCCCTATCTCACAAGATTCTATGACTTGAAAGTTTTAAGATCACAACCATGTAAGGCTTGTTTCATGATCACCACCTAATGCGTGACCAAGTCCCATAGTCTTGTGTGATCTAAGGGCTTCAACCAAATGCTAATGAAGTAAAATAAGCATAAGATAAAGATAGCTATTTATGAATATCATTCAATCAAGATTGTATCACCAATAAAATAGTTTACATGTCAATCTAATTAGCTGTGGGGCACTAGTCCAACAGTATTTTTGGAGGCCTTAAGGTCCAGTAAATTAGGGCCAAAAAGTGAGAAAGAAAAATCCAAGCAAGAGAAAATGGTAGATTTTCAATTGATGAGTCAAAAAGGTTTTTGAAGAATTGAAACTTGAAGGGTTTTCAAATTCTAGTTTTCAATCCGATAAAGATGATCATAAATCTACTTCAAGATTTATATTTTGCATCAATGGTAGCATAGTGAGTTGAAAAAGTTCCAAACAAGACACCATGGCTAATTCTACCACTGAGGTAAAATATATTGTGACTTTAGAAACTGCGAAGGAGGGTGTTTAAATGACAAACTTTATCCAAGAGTTGGATATAGTACCTAACATTATAGAGCCAATTGTTGTCTATTATGACAATAACAGAGCAGTTGTGCAAGTAAAACATCCAATATCTCATCAACAATCCAAACACATTTTGAGGCATTATCATTTGATCCATGAGATCATTGATAAAGGAAGCATTTAAGTGGAAAGGGTAGCCACAGAAAAAAAATATAGTAGATCCATTGATTAAACCCTTAATGCGAAAGGTCTTTGAAAGACATCTTGAGAAGATAGACCTTAAAACTATAGGGAATTGGCTTTAGGTCAAATGGAAAATTGTTGAAATAGTATGTTGCAGTCAATTAAATTGGCATGTAATATTATTTCACATGTGAATACAATCTTGATAAAATAATATTCTTATTAAATGGTCATCTTCATCTTATACTTATTATACTTCACTTACATTTGGTTAAAGCCCCTAAATCATACAAAACTACAAGACTTGGCCACTCATATGATAGTGATCATGAAATAAATCTCCACAATCATGATTTTAAATATTCCAAGTCATAGAATTTTAAGAGATGGGACATCCAAGATTTGGATAGACTTGCACTAACAATGCATATTCTAGGGGAGTGGATATTGCTCCATTTCATGAGCAATCTCTATGAGATATGGATACATGTTAATGGGTGCTTGTTAAAGAACAAGTTCACTAAAAAACCCCTCAAAGAATCCACAAGATAGCTGTAGTGGCAAATTCTCCAACTTACAATAGTGCATATAATTAATCCTTAGACCTGAGGATCCATGATAATCATATGTTTAGGTCCTTATGCTTTGACTCTTCTCCAACCACATAGCAAGTCATCCAGGGTTGAGATTGGGCATGAACTACTTAAGCATGAAAGTTTGCGAGATCTAAGAAAGGATCTATCTCCTTGTTGTTGCGAAAAACGAACGCATCTCTTATATATTCTATAATGATCAATTTCAAGAAATATTTGTGCAAGGTAGTATGAAAATTTGGAAAAAGTATTTTCTAAAGTTGAAGTCGTAAAAAGGAATCAAACATTGGGTGTAAAGATATAGTTGTTGAAGCTATTAGAGAACTAGCAAATATTTGCCCAATGCCTTTTTCGGGAGATAGGAAATAAAAGGGTTGTATTTCCATGGTGAGCATAAGGTATAATGGTTCATCAAGATGTAAATCATTCATCCAATTAGTTAGACTCCATGGGCTTGTTGCTAGACATCAACCATGAAGATTAGGTACTTTTCAATTAATGGAGATTAATTAAAAGAGTTATTAGTTTAAAGGAGTTTAAACTAATGTGAATATTTCTATATTCAAAATATCACAATGAGTTGTGAGTCCATATTTAATAAATGGATGAACCTAATAGGTCATACACAAAAGTCTATAGGAAGCTCTTATTTGATAGAATGGATTTTCTAAGGAGTTAGTTCAAACCTAGGCATCTCGAGAGAAGGTATTTTAATTAGTCATCTTGGCTTAATTAATTTAAGTGCTAAATTAATCAAAATAATTTGTGTCAAATTAGGTCAATAAAATTAAATAGTTAATTTAATTAGTACCATATGATAATTAATTAGCTAAGTTAACTTAAGGAGTTAAGTTAACATTAATTAATTTAAAGAATTGAGTTAACTGACTTGAGGAGTTAAGTCAAATTAATTAAAAAAGAGAATTTTGATTTTGGAGAGAAATCAAATGGAAGTGTCCATTTGAATTTGAATTAGAATTAGAATTAATTAGCATTACATTTCATGAGATGAAATGCAAATGTATATGCAAGTTGGCAAGTTGGCCAACTAGCATGGGAGGTGTGATGCTAGCTAGCATCCTCTCACCTCTATAAATAGGCCACTTGGCTGGCTACTCATGTGGTTGTTGCATATTCATCATTTTCCTCCAAACGTGTGATATTCATATGTTGAAGATTCACACAATATTTTCTCCTCTTCCTCTCACCTCTACTAACACTTTCTATCACCTTCTTCCTCTCTTGTTCTAGAACAAGTTAGGTTAATTTAGTTCTTTCCTAAGGTGTGTGAACTTGTCATTGGAGGTCCTAGTCTTGGAGGACTTAGAATTCCTTGGTGGATCATTTTGTGCACTAGTTTTTCGGAGCATATTTAGGTGACCAAAGAGTTTCCAATTTCAACAAAATTTTGGCAGCAACTCATTGTTTTAATGGTGGTATAACCTGACAAATTTACCAAATTTTGGAGCTTGGGAAGGGGACCAACCGCTGGCATCTTCTTCTACGTGTAGACCATCCTTTGAAGTGTTCACCAGAGTAATATTATTTCCTTTATGTTGATCCACAAAGGAAATTTTTCTACTTCTAAATCCTTATTTGGAGCATGAATATGATTCTTGGGATGGATTAGTTTGGTTATTTTTTTCCTTTTTTTTTTTGTTTTATATTTTAAACCTTAATCCTACTCCTTCTTTCAACATAATAGTTCGAACTTAAGCTTGCACAATTTCATTTTTCCCAGGGTTGACGGGAAAATTATGTTGGTCAAGATACCATTATTGATCAAAATTTTTCTGACCTCAAAATTGGCAATTTCCACCATCACGACAATTGAGCAATTTAGTTTGTTGTCATCCCCCTAGTCCCTTAAATGTGAAAGGTCAAAATCTGAGAAGGAGATAGGCTCTGCACTAGTGGATAATTGAAAGATTATTTTAGCCCTAAGGTCTTGGTGGATTCAAGTTGCCTTTGGACCTATCTCCTTGCTATTTTAGAGTCTCCCCTATCAGTCCTTCTATAATAGTATCAATCACATCACAAAGGGGGCACTCTTCTTCAACCTTCCTCTTTCCTTTATCATCTTCTATCTTGCTGACCGGCCTTTCTCTATGTGCAGTCTTGCTGACTTCTAATTTGGCTTTCTCATCAACAGACTTTTTCAAATGACCCTATTGAATGAGGCATCAATTTCATCGTGGAGATTGAAACAGTCCTCTATGTCATGGCCTCTTCACTAGTGAAAATGACAATATTTCTTAGAGTTCTTCATGGCTATTGTCTCATTGAGATTTCTTGGTTTCTTGAGGAATTTTTCATGTTGAACAATGAATAAGACATTCTTTCTAGGTGTGTTCGGTGAGGTTTAATTATGGAATCTCTTGATGGGGGACTTACGGCCATCTTTTTGATGTCTATCATCTTTGTCCTTTACTTTCTTTTTATCATTCTCTATGCTTTCATATTTCATCTTCTTTATGTCTTCTTAGGTCGTATACCTCTCTATGAGGTTGAGCAATTCCTCTACCATGTATGGTCTCTCCCTGACCAGAGCATTGTTACATTCCTTATGCCTAAGTCTGAGGAACAGCACATTGATCAAAAACTCAATCCTAACATAGCAAAGAAATCCCAAAGAGATTCCCCCTCATTTACTTCACTGCATGAAGGTGAGTGTGGGAGAGCTTTTCTTTCCTTCTGCTAGCAAACTGATGGAGGAATTTATCACAAAGCTAGTTATAGAAGAAGATAGATGCAGATTCCAACTTAACAAACCATTCAAATGCTATTCCTTAAAGTCTGATGACTAACATCTTGGCATGAATGTGGTCATTGTGCCCATGGAGTTTGCATCATATGATCAGACTACAGTAGGTGCTCATTAAGGTCGATAGATCCATCATACCTGGGTAAGCCAATTAGAATCTTCACATCAATTACTATGAACTCATCATCTCCTGAATAAATAGGGACTCTCTTTCTCGTGGAGCCGAGGGGCACCATTAGGTTGTGGATTTCTTTTAACATTTCATATAGAAATTTCTTCAAGGCATCTATTCAGCTATTAAACTTGATGCGAACATCGTCCCATTCTTCTCGATCTACTCAAGATAAATCCTTACTTGGCTAAGGTCTCAGGCGCTTGACCCTATTGAGCTATTGGGAAAGCGACATAATTAACCAAACCTACTAACTCTTCAAAAAGGTTTACTAGGGGCATCTTCTCAGGGATAACGACCTAGACTAATATCATGCCTATTGGTACAGCGACGAGCATCATTTCTTGGTATGTCCTCTAGCGAGGGCCCTTTTCCTTGTGGGAAGGATGTGGGGTTCTGCTAACGACTGCTATAGGTTGATTATTATGTCTTTAGAAGGCATGCGATAGCTACGCTAAAAGTTATGTTGATATCTGATCGCTTATTATTTGCATAAGTTGTGAGATAGTCAAAGTTACTTCTTGCTCTAGTTAAGAGATCAATCCTGCCTTGTCTTGGACTTGTTGTGCTGTGGTGGTGAAGGAGGTGGTGGGGGTGATTACAATCACTCTACCTCTCAAACGTGGTGTGCATAGTATTCACCATTTTCTCAGTTGCGAATTTAAGTTTCCCATAGACTACACCAAATGATGAAGTTTTTCTCTATAGGCTAAGCTCCTATCTTTGACTAGAGGAGGCGGTCAACCAAAAAGATAGGTTTGAATAGGGAACAAAATATGTAGGTCGAATCCTGCAACTACGGAACAAATATTGGGTAGTCGAAAGGATTCTCAGCTAAGACCTTCCAATGCTTAAGTCAGTATATACTCGACCCGAAAATAATTTAGCAGAGTAACGACTTAGACAGAGTGAAAACATACCTTTGCCTCTATAAATAAGGTATATATAGTATCCAATGAGGGATGGAAAAGATAATTCTCTCCTCACTATAGAATAGGTTTTCTCTTTTTCATATAAGGGTATTATAGGTCTTTTAGACCTAATTCGCATCATACTTATGACCGGCCAACAACAAGGGGCTCCCTTACAGCCATTAATATGGAGGTGCTGGACTGATAGGGCTACTAAATGCAAGCAAGATGGTAGATCAACCATAATAAATAGAGATGTAACTAGTAGCAGACACTACAATTAATGTTACAGCCCCATGGATGTTGCAACTACAAATCCGTCTGGCTATACCAAATCTAGAAAGCTAAGGTCACAAACCTCGCGAGCATCGTTTTATGTCTGCTCAACCATATACAACTGAGGAATATGTTGACATCGTTAAGGTTAACACTTTCGATACTTATGGATGGCACCCACGGGGAATGGGG
>JACGDI010004975.1:1148659-1162243 GCA_014898725.1 Jacaranda copaia | reverse complement strand
AAGTCTCTATTAATATATTTTATTAATTTATATTTTATAATTAATAAATTCTTAAAAATTATATGAAATTACTAAAATAATATTAAAAAAATAGTATATATGAAATATATATTATATAAAATATAATATATATATATATGACAATAATAATATACATATAACAATACATATGTAATATAATATAGATATTTTATTAATTTATATTTTATAATTAATAAATTCTTATAAATTATGTGAAATTACTAAAAAAGTATCAAAAAATAGTATATATGAAATATGTATAATGTAAAATATAATATATATATATATATACATATAATAGTATACATGTAATATAATATATATTTTTTATATAAAATATTATGTATATATAATAGTATAATGTAATATAATATATATCTTTTTTAATTAATATGGCGTGGCGGGGACTCCACAGGGCGGGGCGTATGATCCCCGTCCCCATCCCCGAATTGGTTTCGAGGAGAATTTCATCCCCATTACCATCCTTGCGGGGAAAAATTCCCCAAATTCGGGGATCCCCGCAGAGACCCCGAAATTGGGGAATTTTTTGCCATGCCTGTCGATACTAGGCACTTGCAAATCGTCTAGCTGATTTAGGCTAATAGCAATATTAGATACCATGCCATCTTTATTGGGCTGATACTAATGGGCTTATCCAACATACCAATATCAACAAAAATAATGAAATCCTCACCACCTAAAAGTTTTACTCTCATAACTATTATAAGGTCGAAAACCAAAAGGTATGCAAGCTCCATTTAATACAATTCATTCAATCAACATTGAATTGTAATTAAACCAAATTAAAAGCTCATGTTCATCCCCATACATCCATCATCCGTCCAACAATTAAATGAATAATTACTAGAATTGACATTCAATCTAAAAATTAAATGCTTATCTTATAGGCAACTAATTATAGGCAAAATTTAGCGTAACACTTGTGTATCCTAATTTTGCACAATCTTGAAGAGAATACTTAAATTTGATATTAAAAGCATGCAAAAATGTCCAATGTTAGTTTTAAAGTGTTGTATAAGGCTTAGGCATCAAAATTGCATGAGAATATAGTGTTTAGCAAGCAAAAATGCATCAAAACAGCAAAAAGCCACTCCCTTGGCAACTTGTGGGTGAGCCACTAGCAAGCAACACAGGCACTCACAGTACCTCTACTACTTTGCCAGGGACTAGCTGGTGAGCGGCAGCACCAATGGGCACAATTATGCCCATTTTGTGCACTTTTCATGCCAAAACTCTTGGACACCTCCAAAATATTATTCCCCACATATTTTGAAAATTTTCAGAATCCTCTTCAATCGTTGAAAAACTCTTCTCCAAGAGCTAGATTCTTGTTCACCAACACCAAGCACCCCAAATATTATGCCTCTAAAGGTATCCACACACTTATCACACTCTAGATCCTCACTTTTTTGCTGGAATTAGAATGAAAAAAGAGGAAGAAAATGGATATATGGTGATGGAGTTGGAACAAAGATAGGGAAAATGGAGAGAACATAGAAATGTGGTTTTTTTCTCAATATATGAGATAATAATTTTGGGAAGGAAAATGAGTGATGGCCAGCCATGAAGTATGCGGGGTGTGGCACTCCACTCGCGGTATCACCCTAAATGGAGGAGCCACCAATTCAAGCTTGAAATCTATTCAATTAAGAACTAGAAAACCTGAAATTTAATCATCCCACAGTAAAACAAGTCACTCATAGAACATAATATATACAACTCCAGTATCTTAAGATCATACAACAATCACATAACATCTCTTAACCAAGGTCTTGATTAGGTGGAGACAGTATGTACAACCATACACCTAATCTATTACAAAATAACTTCAGCCCAAAACATGATCCTTTGTCCCTTTACCTTGACCTATCTGAAAAATAGAAGATAACAAGGAGGGTGAGTCTTAAGGACTCAGTGAGAGATTACATAATAGAAGTTGGAGAGAATAATGAACTGCAATAATAAATAACAAGAACTTTTGGTAACAATTTAGATGGTCAAGACATGACTATCAAGAATCAATCTTTAACTCGAAAGAACACAAACCATGTAAACATTTAGTAGACGTATTGGCATTCTTCCTTATTGCTCCTCGATCAATACAAGATAACAATCAATAACAGTTCATTTGATCATAAGAACTTTCCCTTACCTCTCTATTTGCTCGAGCACACAACTCCGTGTGTAACAATTCACTTATATGGCATGGTCGACCGCATGCCAGATCCCACCACTCACAATTCACTACCTCCACCTACCTATAAGTCAAGATCTTAGGTGGGTACTAGTCAGAAGACCTAGCACCGTTAATCCGTTCCACCCGACCATCTCTTTAAACCTAGCCTCGAGCCTAACTTCTCATGGTGTCCCTCTAGGTGGAAACCTCCCAATGGCATACCCATGGATGGCATGATATAATGTTAATAGATAATAATTCACTTTCAAGCAATAACAAACACGATATTCAATAATGGCCGGCAAGGCCTATTCCAATAATAAAATACGAGAACAATTAGGAGAACTCTCAATACAATAAGGTCTACCAGACCTTTTCAATATTACTTTCTCATTTATCAAGATCAAGGGGATAGCCGACAAGATTGGGGTATAAAGGACAGAATCTAACAATATTAAGAGAGTTTCAGGCACCGAAATAATGAAATAATTTTGATATCAAAGAATAGCCTCACAAGGGTGTTCAATCAAGCATCAAATAATAAAATGATATCAGATAATAACCCTCACAAGGGCACTCAACTCAAATAACAAATAGCAATTTGAATTTTCTAACACATTGCAAATTTCAACAAAATAGAGTATGGTACAAAAATAGAAAACCTACATAGAGACGTATCACAATCACAAATAGATAGAAAAGACGCTAGATTAGCAAACCCTCATAGGGGTTTTCAATAAGTAATGAGAAAACGTATACAAGGCAATAACCCAAAGTGGGAGACCCTGACCTCCAAAAACCTCAGAAGGCAACTATAGTCAATGGCCTACTTATTCGCAATTTTCTGCTCCTCATCACCTAACCACAAAAGTGGTTTACTTATTAAAATTCATATTCAACCAAAATAACCTTCAAAAATCATAATTCGCTATATACTATCTGTATAAGATTAAAAAACTCCCAATCAATTCGATATTAGAATTCACTTAGAATTATAATCTAGAAAATATACTGGTAAGGCTACTAACTTAATATAAATTACAAGGTTCTTAATAATACGAGCTATAGGTATAGTCAATTTAATTTCATAGCAATAGTCTAAGCAATAATAATAAGTCATCTAACTTAATAACCCAATTATTATCATTAAGGTCCAATTTTCTAAATTTAGGGTTTTTCTTACTCAATAATTCCCCAATTATCATATTTGATACAATTTTAGGGCCCAAAAATCCAACATTATTCATGCATTAATCATTTTACTACCTAATGCAAGTTGGAATTATTTATTTGAAGGTACAAAAGCTATAAGTGAATGAAAATGTATAAAAACCCTAATCTCAAAATTGATCTTTTACCCAAAAACACGTAATCAAAACCTCAAAATTACAAACTAATTGCACCATCACAACCACCAAGATAAGGAGAAGAATCTGTCTGTGTGCCACCGTCATCGAAAAACATCAAGACTACCCTGTTCGCTTATTTTCTTCCTCCTAAGTCCAACAATACCTTTAATTTTCAGTTTCAGGGTCGGGAAAGCCCCCAACTGTGGCCAGAAGTTTCAATTTTTACTTCTCACTACCACACCTGTAACGATTGTTTCCGCCACCGCCACTACTCCGATCACTCATGCAAGATCACCACCGTGCTCCCTTCACTTAACTCTACCAAACTGTAGCTTCAAAACCGCAGTTGGCCATCAAAAAAACATAAACCCATCACCTACGTAAGTTACTCTTGGTTACTCTCTTGATGGTTTGCTGAGAAGCTTTTCAATCAAACCTAGCGGTGTTGCCGAGGGTGAGGGGGTAGTTGGTAATGTTGGGTGGTGGAGAAAATTGCTAGGAAAGGTTGCTAGTGATGGAAAATGAAGAGGGAAATGAGAGAGATGGTACGATGATGGTGAAGAAATGGGAAAGGTGGTGAAGATAAATAGTGAGGTAGTGAAGGAAATGGTGAGAGTGAAGACACGTCTTCACTTCATGCAAAAAAAAAAATTAATTCAATTTTTAAGAATTGACATTTAGTCCTTAATTTAGTAAATGGCTCAATTAAGTCTTTTAGTTAATTAAAATATAATCTTGACCTTAGTTGACTAGATGGGTTTCATGCAAGCCCCTAAGTTTTATATTTTTGTTCAATTAAGTTTTTTTAAAATTACAAATTGGCCCTCAAATTTAAATAAAATAATAATAATAATAATAATATAAGGGATAATTAAATTCCACAAAATTGAAAATAATAAAATTTAAATTCTATAATTCATAAACTTTTGGGGTGTTACACGGGGGGTATTTATAGTGTGATTCGGATGCTTTTAGAAGTGTTCATCACAATATTCTCACACCTTACCAATTTGCATGCTTAGTAGGAATTTTAATTTCTAAAATTAAAATTCCAACTTAATATTGAAAATGGACTCTTCTATTTTAATTTGTCCTCCAAATTTAGATTCTTTCACTAATTAAATTAACTTTTTAATTTAATTAAATCAACTTAACTCTTTAAGCTAACGTTTTGAACCCCTACTTCCAACCTAATGAAGGGTTTGTTGTTCCTGGCTTGGGGCAACCGATGGATTAGCGAATGAAGACTACCTGGGCTTCATAAATTGGGCGTTAGTGATGAAGCAACTAGAGTGAATAGAGGCAAGCTTCTTGTTCCAAGCAGACATGGCTAACCTTCAACCTGTGAAGATTGAAGAGAAAAGGAGATCAATTAAAAAATGTAATCCATAAGACTTATCAAAATAAAAAAGAAAGCTTCTACTGAGTTGCTAGCCTAGGACCATGGTTGATCGTGAAGCGAAAATGTTAGCTAAGACCAGTACAAACTTAATCAAAAATTTGAAGGTGTCGATGGGACCCTCCTTAACTAGGAACTAAACAAATATGCTATACCACAAAGGCAAACCATGCCTGCTTAAGTTACTTTTTCTTGATACCTACCACCTTGGGAGCCACACACTCTTACCCTCAATAGTACTCACATTAAACCATTTACTCTTTCAGGCTTTTTAGTAGGAGGATAAGTTGAGTTTAGGACCTTCCTACCAGGTCATGCGATGATGGCATGATACAATAAAAACTCACTTCTGATGCTATAGTCAATTTGCTCGATGAGGGCATATGAAAGAAGGAGGCAAAATTAGTGAAGGATGGTTGTTGGCGATAGCATCTTATAAGGAAAATAAATGCATAGATTAAAGAGAAAGAGTTTCAAAATAAAGGGGTTGACACACTCCTATACCATTGAGTATAGCCTTAACCTCATGGGCAATGGGTAATGTAAGGCCGTATTATAGGGTGGCAAGATATACAGCAAAGGAATTCTTTAGGGCCTATACATATGTTCATGAGGTTCAGGTCAAATAGTTCAAATTCAAAAGGAATATGGAATTAGGTTTGGGGGTAATTGAGCTCAACTACTTTGATGGTGACTTTATTTTGGTATGAGAAGTTGGGGTTCTATAAGAGGTTCGCTTTTTGACAGTGGTCAAAGGCCTACACCTAGGACCAACTGAAGGCGCCAACCTACCCTAACTAATCGACTCCTGCACTAACCTAGGTGAATCAACCTCAAGCAGGATGACCGTGCTATCAACCCCTCATCTTGTGGGTCGCCCTCACCCCCTAAATCATTTGTTATTCTCACTCTCCTTGGCTAATACCTGTGCAAAATCTACCCAATCGACCTCATCCCCCTCAATGTCAACCTCAACATTTCTCATTTGGTTAGGATCAATACTATAAGTATGCTTAGACTCATTAGTATAGGGTTATCCCTGCTAACCCTCTTAACCTCACTATCGCTCACAAAACTCATAGAGAACTAAAGAAAGAAAAAAAAATAGAAGAAGTTGAATGTAGAGAGAGAGAGAGAGAATGAATATTAATTAAAAATTGTGGGCTCTAAAAGTAAGAGCACTTGAAATTTGATCTCGAGACTTAGAAAATCGACCTAAAGTAGAGAGAATCAAGAGAACTTTGGAAATGTAGAAGTGAAAATAACACGTGCAGAATACATTTTACCTATCTTAGGGAATACAAACCATCACAAATAATCAACTATTAGTACTTCAATAGTTGGTTGTCGATTGCAAGGATGATACGCCTTCAAAGGACATTGAATACAAGACTCTCCAAGCTCTCGACCTTACTCCTCCAAAACTCATAGAACAGGGGGTCTCATGTTGTAACCCAAAAGTCAACAATGGTAGCAATCCCCTGAAGACAATAGTGTTAGGCACCCAAACATGAGCCTAAGGCCAATCTCATGAACACACATCCCCCTAAAGATTAGACCTTTGGCCTTAACAATTAGTGTGAGGTCTCAAATCTGACCCCAAGAGCGAGTGTAGGGTCACAAAGACATCAATATGGGGTAGGCGATTGGGAGCTCAAGCATTAAATATGGAGTACAACTAATGTAAGGCAAGATCCACTGCATTTAATACTGTTCCCCTATGAGCACCTCTACATTAAATATGGAGATACGCACCACACCACCCCCTACCACCTATGAGTACTATTTATCAAAAGTATGTCACTCCGATTAGGACTACAAAATAACAATATCTACCCTTTAGACAAGGATGCAGATAGCATTAGGAAGCAAGGTAGAAAGATAAAATCGACCCTTAGCTCGAGAACTATAAATCTCCTAATCAAAATCTGGACTCAGGTATGTAATCTTCATACTCACTTAACCTTTCCAATCTACTTCCTATCATTTAATCAGCTTGGTACTAACTGAAACATTGGAGGGCCCTAGCTAAGGGCATCTCGACAAGCCTAACATTTGCTTGGTGTTGCAGTTTAACCTAGTCTCTTTAAGGAATTAGACTCGGATCCTAGAGAGTTTCCCTACCTCACAAAAATTTGCATCATCAACTAGTGTATTATTTTATACATGTCACTTTTCAATTGGTCAAAATTAATGTCTACAAATGCTATAACTTCAAGACTTGGCGAAAGATGTGCCAATAATCCACAAAAAAAGCAATGCTTGAAGTATTTAGGAATTTTTTTTCTTTTCTTTCCCTTTTTTCACGTACACCTATGGCAAGAATATCCTCCAAGTATTCCTTAAGTTATGGTGCTTTTCTACAAACATGTTGCACACTACCACTAAGAACTATCATCTTTTCATGGAATCTACATGGACTTTGTGGATTGCCAATACATAGAGATTTTTATGGTCAAGTCCTCCCATCTACCTACATATCCAATAAAGGGATCAAGTTATAATATAGTTTAAAGTATACATTCTTTTGAGAAGAGGTGTTGTACACAATTTATGCTCATGCAAGCCAAAGGTAATATGCAATTTAGGCTCGTGCGCCAAGGAGTATATTTAACTTGAGTAGACATTTTGTACTCATCAAGAAATCCACTTGAATTTGATTGACAATTTATACTCATGTCAAAGAGTCTACTTGACTTTGATTTAGTAGATAGTTTACACTCTTATCAAGAAGTACATAGAGAGACGTCATGACACTTTCCCTCAAGGCAACTCTGGTCTCTAAGACACTAAAGAGTTTGCTTGCAAATTCATTTGGGGTGGCAACCTTCAAGAGACCTGACTTCAGGTTCAAGAAAAGTAGCATTAGTAATGACACCTTAATCATGGATGAGGAGAAAGAAGGCAAAACTGCTAGGGCCCTTATGTTGGCTGGCATCTTTGAGATCAATTAAGAAAATATGGCCATTTTTCTAGGAAAGGTCTTGAAATAGCTAGCTATCTTGCAAATATGGTAAGTGTCATCCTTTTTGTCTATTATCAAACTGACCTAGCTTTAATCTCTGGCACCCCTATTTTATGCCCTACAAATGAGCCACCTTGGTTAGATCTTGTACCGCGGGTACAAGTATACCTTTGCTGATTGAAACACTTGCAAGAAATAGCTTGAAAGCACCAAAGGGGATACGATCGAGACTTTGAGGGATTTGATTTGGAATATAATGCCAATTTGAGGGCTTCGCAATGTAATCTTGAATTAAATGCCAAAATATTATAAAATTCACAAAGAATACCTTGAAGGCCATGAATCTCCTTAAATTGATTTGAGAAAAATAAAGCCAATTTAAAAGCTCCATGCTATAATGTTGAATCAAACACAAGAATGTGACGAGCTCCACAAAAAAATGCCTTAAACACTGTGGCTCGCCTTGAATTTGCTTAAGAGAGTAGTTGAACTTATTTAAAGTTTCTCTCACTTGCTATGACTTGTGTTGTGTGTTGCTTTTGTTATGTAGAATGAGCTTTTGGATCACCCCTTCATATAGATGTTTAGTGAGGGACTCTCAAATGATACTAAACTTCTTTAATAGTTATGTCTTTCATAAGATAATATCAAATAACTTTGATTTGATTGGTCCACAAACATAGATATGCCATGTATTGCAAGTTAATTAGCTCAAGATTGCAAGGCTACACGACGAATTTGATAGGCCAAAACACTTTATCTTGACACTTATTGATATTTGATTTATGCCCCAAAATAAATTCTAGGTTATTATTTAAAATTAATTATTTGTATTTTAAAATTAAATTTAATAAATTCCAAGATATAAATGAAGAGTTGTAAATTAATAGCTAGTATATTATTTTATGCATGTCACTTTTCAATTAGCCAAAATTAATATCTACACCTAGATGATAAATTGAATGAAATGTGAAATGGCCATAATACTATTTTTAAAAAGAAAAGAGATAACTTTATTTTGCTTTGAACTTCAAATCAAAATTGGCATTGTGAATACTTTTCCCAACCCAAAAATTCTCCACCCCGCTCCTCTTCATATTGCCACTCGTCTATTGTCATTACCTAATTTCTTCTTCACTTCCAATGGGGTAACTATCTGGTATTCCAACATTATAGCAAGTATATCCACCCATCTTCATGATGATTTGCCATCAGGAAAAAAAACTGTCAATAAACTACATTATTCATTCCAAGGAATTGATTAGGAGTAGTTTTTTTTCAATAAATCCTTAATTGTTTCTTGCATTTCCCAATGGGCTTTTGCAAATTATTTATCCAGTCATCTAGCCAAAGTGATCTTATACACTCATTTGTGAAAAACAAAGTGAAGACTAAAACTTTTGTTGAGTTAATCCAAAGGCAACATCGGTTAATAAAAAGAAATTGTGATATTTACACTCATCTTAATTGAAAGTTAATAATTGTAAAAATAATTACATACCTCCCAGTTCTGATTTTCATAAATAAGAAGCATAATATAACTGGTGCTATAGGACATGGGTTGAAAGTATCGAGACAACAGTACATAGTTTTAGCAATCTATTCCCATAGGGCGTACAATGAATTATAGGAAGTGATAGTGTGGAAAATCAAGTGTGTAAAGCATGTACCCTTCATATGGTGAGAATGAGGTAACACAACAACCTATTGAAAAATTGTTTTTTATGAATTTATCAATGAATAATATGCAATTAAAAAAGAAAATTTGGTTCTCATAATGAAGTAACCTTGAGAAATGTTTTACAAAGCAATAATCACCTTCACAGTACAATCACAAGCCTGATGTGTGATATGTAATACCAATGTTCATAACCTGGTTATATAATTTTTATATTACATGTTAAATTTGATTGGTGGGAAAGCTTATACTTGGCATGTTTTCTTCCATGTTACTATAGAAAAGCGTGAGTGAGTAAATCCAAATATTAATGTGTGCCCTAATACAATTTCTTAGGTAGGTAATTTGCAACACGATTTTTGATTTAGAAGTATTTTTAACTATGGTTTTTGAATATCCTAATACAATATTGTTGAATGATAAATTAATGTCAACCAGTAGTAGTAATACAGAATGATGCTATTATGGGTAGGTAATGTACATGCAAGCATTATGGACAAGTAGAAATCCAATGAAAAGATTCCCTACCCAACCAGTTTATGGGTTTAGTAATATTATTTGGCAAATATATGTATGACTTTGTTATACACATTCATGAGGTAGAAAAAAGTGCGATAGATACATGTTCATGAGGTAACAACTTTATTTTAGCAAAAGGTGCAACTTGGTTTGGTACTCCAGACTGAAGACTATATGAAATGTAGTTTGCATGGTGGACGTTAGGTTGTTGGCTTTTATAAGGCTCATATCTATATCGTAGAACATAAGCATTACTTAGATATATTGTTTCATTAGTTCTTAAATCATGATAAAAATTTCTTCTACGTTTGTATTCAAATCTATCGTTGGAATACCTATAAAATATAAGTCATATATATGAATTTCAAATACTACATATAGAAAAGTAACTAAACAACAAATGAATCATAATCCACGCATAATTTACTACCATTTCTGATGTCATTGAATCAGTAATAGTAAATACAAAACAACAATACAATATGCAATCATTATTAAAATGAGGATATCAAATTTAAGTCACGCAGAGATACTCTTTACATTGCACCAAAAAATAGGTACCAATTCTATATAATGGGATGAATCACAATTGCCAGAAAGAGACATTGGAGTTTCTTACAACACCACAACTGAATCGTCGTTGCAATGGATACTTTGTTACAACACATCAGCTATAAAACAATGTCTAAATTTTTTACTATACAATTATAACCAGGTGTGAGCAAAATTATTTTTCCACTATTATTGTCTATGACAACTATACATATAAGCCAAAAGGCAAAGCATTCCTCTCTGTGAACTACAACAAATCCAATGAAGAGGCTAGGGACCTTTTTTTGATATGTACAACATTGGTAAGCTTTGTTTCGTAAATCTAAAATCAAAATTAAGTCATTCTTCTCCCACTTCTTTGATTATTCGATATGTCATACTTAAGTAGATTACAAAATGCATATATTTTCCTCAAAAAATGAGATTGGAAAAATCCTGTGTAACAAATAATTCTTCTAATTGGAACTAAAGTTTCGCACATGATAGTGCTTTAGATTCAACCAAATGCCTAAATAATAGTAGTAACATATACCATTAAAAACATATCTTCACACTTATCGCCCGAAACTTGACATTTTGGTAAAAATTACCTTTGTGCTTAATCATCTTGGCTCAGCATGCCTTTCCAACTGGTTATACCTCTCCATGGTATGAGTATTTTATCATCATACCATTTATCCTATAGGGAACCCTATTTAAAAAGAACTTCGCAGTAAAAATCATACCCTTGTTTGCAAAACTCAAAAGAAAAGAAACATACTTAAGGAACATTATAATGCAGGAGAAAGTTATTGTCTCAACTTACATACCTCACACCATGGTGGTAAATATGGGTAAAATCCTTCATGTAAATGGGGGGTAGGAGGATGGGGCTTGTTCAGATCTTTGCCTTGATTTGGTGGAAGAAATAAGAAAACAAAGGAATAAATTATCACTATGAATTCTTATAGTTTAACAATTCTAGAGAACAAAAATATATGGGTTAATCATAGGAACTTCCCCTGAGGTTTGCAAAATTACAAATACCTCCCCTAGTGTTAATAGCCATTTAAAAAACATAACGAAAGGTATGAAATGGCCGTTATACCCTCGCTTATTCAAAAAATAAAAAAAATATTGAAAAGAAAAAATTATTTCTGCCACTATGTGCATGAAGAACAAAGAGGGGCATATTTCCCTCATTCGCCTCATTTTCTCCCACAGAAACCCAAAACTTTCAATCTTTGCCATCTTGGTGGTGCATGCTTGTTCTCTGGGCATAAAACTAAGAAGAAAAGCTTCAGATTCTTCATTTTCTTGCACACCAAGTGACTAGATCGTGAAATTTTGGTGGTATTTCATCTTTTCAAGTGTAAATAGCTCCCAAAGGTATGGGCAAGTTTTTTCACAACTATTTTTCCTTATTTTTATGTTAGATCAAGTTAGTTTTAGTGATATTTTGTGTTGGGAGTTAATGTTTTGTGATTTAAAAGGGGCGGGTGACTTTTTTTTCCAAAAATGTGATATTTGTGTTTTTTAACCTAATGTTATGTTTTGGAATGTTTATTTGATGAATGTATAGTTTTATTTTGCCTGATTGATTTTTTTGTTAAAAAAAAAACTAATTTCTAATTGTGGACACCAAATAAAAAACCTATCTTTGGATTATTGTACTCATTTTTTTTGCTTTTAAAAGTTTTTGAAGTTGTTTAGAAAGAAACCCTACCTTTATTGCCGTTACTATGCATCTTTTGAAACAAACTCATTCCTATCCTTTGATGTTTTGTTTAGGACAAAAATTTTTGCAAAATTTACTAAAGAATGGTTGTGGAGGCCAAATGCAAAAAGTCTTGGAGCTTTTTTTTCACATGCCTAAAAGAGTTTTTGGTGGCTTTACTCCAGACAAACCATGGACATTCATGATAGATAGGCAAAAGGTAATGTTATGCTTCCTGTCATTTGATTTTCATATTCTATAAATGGAGTATTTATTATACTGAAACATGTTTGAGGTTTAATTTGAAATGTGTATCAATTTCAAGTGTGTTAAATATGATGTTATAAACATCATAAAGGTGTTAAATGTAATGTTATAGATCTTGTATTTAGATGTATGACGCTATATTTGGATGTTAAGTACTTGTTCTGTGAAGGGTTCAATTTATAATCAATAGAAATATGAAAGATGTTAGTTGTAATGTCTTAAACTTTGAGAATTTTCTATTCCATTCTGTTTTATATATTCTGTAATGGAAATTGATTAAGGTTTCATTTGCATTGAATTTAAGTTGCAATGGTGGCATTTGTAATGTTTTAAATTAAGTGAGAGTGTTATTTATAAGGTTACTCTAGCTCAAATGTTTAGTATAAAGAAGAAAAAGCACAAGTCAGGAGTTGGAGCTAGAAGTTCTGCTATTCCTTATTCACAAAGGTCTACTGCTGCCCCTAAAAGAAATGAAGCACCTATTGTTGATACACCTACTGGAGATGGCCCTACTACTATTAAAAGGGCCGTATTACTACTGGAGACTATGTTGTTGCTATAGTTGGAGATGGCCTTGTTGCTATTGTTGGAAATGCCCCTGCCACTGGAGAAAGATTTGTTGATGATAACATTGACTTTAATAATGGAATTTATGCTACTTTTGATGGAATTGTAAAATCAATTGTGGCAAGTGCAAATGGAGGTGGAGGTTATATAGATGGTGAAGTTGGAGGAGCTGATGAAGTTGGAAGGGGTTTTGATGCTGCTATTGGAGGACAATTAGTAATGCTTTATTGTAACTTATTTTTGTCATTTTAAACTGTTGATTGATGGCCAAGTACACAACTTTTAGTTGATGTTGTTATGCAGTTGATTGATCTTTTTTTACAACCCTTTAGAATTGTACGGGGCTCTATTATGTGATATGTGCAGTTCGTAAC
>JACGDI010004975.1:1115699-1148559 GCA_014898725.1 Jacaranda copaia | reverse complement strand
CCCCCCCCCCCCCACCGTGTTGATGCTTTCAAAATTTTAAGTAGAACCACAAATGCATGAAACTTGTAAGGGTATTTTAGTCAAATAACATAATCAATGGTCAAGTTTAGTCAAACTAAGGACAAAATTAAATTTTTCAGCAAAAATCATTAGTTTAACTAATGGCAGGGTCTACTTGTTAGACGGAAACAAACTACAGGAGTGAGTCGTAATTTGCATACCTCCAAGGTAGTTTTTGTATATACATCTAACCTCAAAAAAAGCCCCTATAATTAACCCTAAATATAATTTACATAGAACAAAATGATTACACATTGAGAAATTTCCATCACCATTCCATAAACCTGCAGATTTATGATTTTTCATCCCACTAAAATGGCCGAATGCCATATCCACAAATTTATATCTACAGTTGCGGGCCTTCTCTCAGCTAACAAACTTTCATTATCAATTGTAAATATGAAATTTAACTATCTAATATAATTAGTTAGATTCACTCTTCGATTCTAAAATGACAAATTTTGTAAGTTACGATATGATTTTAGAAACAGAAATGGAATAGAACATAGAAAGAACAGAGGCAGAGAAATAAGGACAACTGATTACCATTTGAAAACCCCTACAACAAATGTACTGCAAAAAGAATATCCCACCGAAGGGATGACAAAGAAACCGCAAGAAAGAGATAGTACTGAGTCCACAATGCTACAATTTTAAGGACCTAAAGGTCAACATTAAAAACCTCAGCCCCCTAGTCCTAAACTTCCATTTATCTCTAACCTTCCTAGACTCTCCTCATCCTCAATCTTCCTCACTATAATAGCTAAATTAACGTCATCTATAGCTCCTATCCCCCCATTACATTACTGTACAAAGAACCAATGAACAAAGAAATGGAAAAACCTGCAAGAAAGTAGCATGAAATTGAATGGCGAAGCTAACGAAGGATAGGACAACACCTTGGCCGTCATACAGCCTACACGTTTGGAACAAACTCGGCCTTTGTGGTTGTTGGAGTCGTCGCTATGGTTCCGGACCCAACCTTGTTTCTCATCTCTAGAACTTTCTTGTGGGAGTTTGAGTGCAAAGACGGAACAAAGGTAGGACTTGCGGCTGGGCGGTATTCAGGGAACAATCGACCAGACTTATATCGAACACCACAAGCATTGCACAATGTTTTGGGGCCCATAGGGCCAGCCCTCCATTGAGGAGTCTTTGTTATCTCACAATGCATGCATTTCCTTATTGCTTGGGCTGGAGGGTTCTGATGAGTCTCTCCTGGATCCACAGGTAAAGTAATTTTTATTTTCTTTTTCTTCATCGGTTCAGCTGCAGCCAGTTTTGGGTTCTTCATAGATGGCGACTCAGCAAAATTCTGAGACTCCGATGAAAATCCTGGAGCGACAAAAGGCTGGCCTGGGGTCTCTATGAAGGAAGACGAAGGGGAGATAAGCTGAATTGCAGCTCTGGGATTAAAAGTTGCTGGCCGAGGACGCTTGCTCCGTGCACGTTGTGGACCACGATGATTCGGGCTGAGTGGAATAGTCTTTTCCCCGGAGTAGGAACTGCTGCTGCTGCTGCTCTCTAACACGGAAATCGGACTCGAGGTCTGAAATTGGTTGTTGGAAGGCTCATTCTTGGAGGATAAATTCTCTTTTCCGAGGGTCATCCCTCCACCCGAAAAAGAATCCTCCACAAAAGTCGAAAGCCATTCCAGTTGTACAATATCCTCATACTGGGACAATAACAGAACAGGAACCAGATGAGCCTTCAGAAAATATTGCATATAAAAGTAAAAATTTCTTCCATTTAATCATAGAAGAGAAACTTATTTGAGCACGAGGAAATATCATATGCTAATGCTGTAGTTCAAATGCAGAAGATTTTTGAAAAATTTCCACTCAAATAAGAAGGGTCCTTCCAATGCATTTTCATAGCACAATCAAAGCAATATATTTTAAATGTGATTGTTATTTGGAAACTACTCTACTTGGCTACTAACCTAACATCTCAGAATTAGGATTGTGAAGGTAAAAAATATGTTCCTTATTAGACAAACTAGCACTATATTCAAAAGCTATCTTGTGGATTAAGCAAACCGCCGAACCAAGAGTTTGAATTTTAAAATTAACTATACCGAAGTTTCAAACCAATACTTGTCCCCAACCCATTATAAATGACTCTATTGAAATATTCAAACAGAAACAAACCCGCCCGCCCGCCCACCACAAGGGGAAAACAACAAACAAACAAATTTGTATATGATTGAAATGGTTAACTGAAAATCTTTCACATGTCCAAGCTACGACAACCAACACCATCAGTGAAATAGCCTCACTACTTCAAAATATAATGCCCCACAGGCACGCAGATTGCCCGAACATGACGGCATATTATCAAGTTATCACACAACAACCAATGTGGCCCAATACCCTTTATATTAGGATACAATCAACAAAACATCGTAATAAAAATGTAATTTTGATGGTACTATAACAAACACTAAAGACATCTTCAAAGTTCACATTTTTCCGTCGAACTAGAGTGGTGAGAGGTGGGACTTGAGAACCTGATATATCACCTAACAACCCTGAGATTACCGAAGACTTGGACAATTAGACATAAACTATTTGAACAAACATGTAGTTACAGGCGCCCCACAACATGTGAAACACATGCCACCGACTGCACTAAGTTCGAAGCTTACCAAAAATCTTGCAAAAACATTGGTTGTCCGAGTAAAAATTTATTGCAATGAAGAACTGTTGGTGCTTACCGGAACAGAGAGCTCAGCAGAGAGGTCAGACGCCGAATTCCCATGGCTACCGGAGAAAAGAGGGTCGGCTTCTGGCAATGCATCGTTCCACATGCTCGGAAAATCATTGCAATCACCAGAGCTAACCAAATTACCACTACCACAATCATTCTCAGGGGGAAACTCAATCAAGTCATCAATTTGATCAAAGAAGTTTGCACAGTCAATCTCATCCATGAAATTTGGCCCCATTTTTTCCTGAAAGAAAAACATAAAATAATTAAGAAAAAGAAAAAGTTGAAGAGTACAGAAAAAACACTAATGGGGTGCTATAAGGGGAAAAAAATGGGAAAATATGGGATTTTGGAGGGAGGCTTGATGGTAAAATGCACATGACGTGGAGGAGGCCCAGGAGGGGGGGCCACCAGGGATGGCTTTGGTAGTGTGATGACATTGCTTTGCAACATGATGCTTGCCAGCTTATATGGTGCTGGGGTCATCTGGCGTATGTTAGCAGAAGAGGGTAAGAATTTTGGTTAAAGCAATTTCGGATTCTTGTTCCCAAGAACCTATAAAGTTAAAGAATTTCACTGATTCTGCAAATTTCAAACAATCTAATAAACAGAAACAACAAAATAAGAGGGGAAACAAAGATGAAAAAGGGCAGTAAAATTTGAAGCAAATGTGGAAAAAGGACTTATGCTAGACTGGACCGACACTATAAATTTCTTATGTTCTCTAAACAAAAGTAAAGGAGGATAGAACGGAACGAACCTTGATGCTTTCAGTGTTTCTTAGGCAAAGATTTGAGAACCCAAAGTGCAGAAAGCTTTAAAGGTTGCAAAACTTTCGGTATTCAGTCTCCTCTACAAGAATTTTTCTGCAAAACATTGGGAGGGAAATGGTACGTTAGGAATTAGAGAGAACCAGAAAGAGTAGGTTATGAAGTAATACTATTTCTCAAAAAGGGTAAAATGAAGAAATTTAAGTCTTCAACAAAAGTAAACTCATAGGATAGAGAAAAATATGAAAAAATATCACTGTTTGTGAATTCAAATTTGAAAAATTAAAGGGAAGAAACAATCTTTTTTATTATTCGGAAAACAATGAACATAGACTCAAAACTTTTTCATTTTTACTGTAGCGAGAAGGGAAAAAACCTCACAATTTGACAAGAATGAAACAGAAATAGACTCATACAGGCCAAAATTCTTAAACAAGTCCTTTTTTATTTCTTCTCTCTTTCTTTGCTCGTATGGGGAAAGCAAGGGAAAAAGACTCCAACATTACCATCTTTGAAACCTTCTTTTCCTCAGTTGACAACATAGGGCCAAGAAAAACCCCAAATATTTGCAGTTTTGATTATGAAAACCCCATGAAACATGCAGTTCCAAGCTTCAAACTGAATAAAAAACAAGTTTTTTTGCTGCAATAAGTGAGAGAAAATGCAAGATCCAACCTGTGCTTAAAACCCCACAGAAACTTCCCGCCTAAAAAGAACAATATTTAGAGCAAGAAATTAGCACAATTCCTTTTCCCTGTGGCACAACTCCCAAGACGAACAAAAGGACCAGTCTCTGGAACGGAGCAGCAGAAGGAAAAAACTCTGAAATACCCCTCAAAGAAACAAGACAAAAAAGAGAGGAAGAAAGAGAAACTGAACCCCAAAACCCTATTCTATTATCATTCCTCCAATTCTACACTGTCACTATTCACTGAACTGTATAAATGGGACTCTTTGTGTATTTATATATGTATGTGTGTGTGTATGCTGTTTTTTTTCTTCTATGTTACTCCTACTATAAGGAGAGAAAAAATGCTGAAACTAGAAATGGGGTTACGTGGGTGATTATGAAGAAAAAGAAGAAGAGAAAGAGAGACTAAAAAGAAAGGAAAAATGGTAGGTGAAATTCTTGCTTCATTGCAAGCTGTCTTTTACACTCACCCTTCACTGTCTTGATGTTTAAGTCTTCTTCAATACCCACCACCCCAACCTTGATTACACACGGGTCCCACACCACTCCCACCGCTCTTTCTCTTTAAATTTCCTGGGATTTCTTTTCCAGTTTTGGGTTTTTTTTTTTTTTGGTGACACATTTGATAGGCGTATAGCACATGTATATTGCATGGCGGTGGGTTATAATACAAGTATAGTAAGTATTTATACGCGTATGTGCGTATGGTAAGTGGATAAACATAAAACATGGTATAATATTGTTGTCTGTTTCGCAAATTTTCAGACCTGTAGGACAATTAAAGCGAGATTCTGCCGCACTTAGGCTTTTCATTTTTGGTCTGGCCTTTTATGGGAAAATGTTTAGTATTTCACAGGTTTGATTTTCAAGTGAAGATAATACTTTTCCCCCTAAATTAACATGGGTATTAGTATACAAAATCTTTGTCAAAAATTTTGACATTACAATCACATGTCATGATTATAAATATTGTAACGTGTAAGTAGTGTCACATTCGTAAATATTATAACTGACAATATTTTTAAAATCGAATCGAATAATGAATCGATGACCTTATTTGTTATTGGTTTAATCTATTCAATCGATTCGACCACTAATTAAATCAGTATAACGTTATGATGACATAATAATTATATTTATTTTTATAAATATATATAATATTTTAATATTACAAAAAAATAAAACTTTCAATTAATATAAATAGAATATTATTTAAAAAAATTCAACTTACTTAATTTTAAGTACATTTTTTCAAAAAATAATACTATTTCACAATTTATCAATTATAAATGAATAAAAAATAATATTTTTTATTAATTTAAATAATCATTCGTTTCTTACTTCAAATCAAAATAAAAATAAATTTTTCTACACTAAATATTCAACATAATTTAAGAGAAATTAAACAAAACAAAATAGCAAATTAAATATAATCATTCATATATAACTACCACTTCATTAAATTTCAAAAAAAAATTTATATTTCAAAAAATTACATGTCCAAAATCTTTAATCATCATCTTTAACTCATAATTTTTTTTTCTTTTTTACTTTTTTTCTTCTTAAAAATATGTAAAATTTTCAGAAAAAAAAAAAAGAAAGAAAAGAAAAGAAAACAAGGGATCGACTTTGACTTCTACCGGTTCATACGCTTCAATCGAACTGGATTGGCCACCGATCACCAATCCAATTTTCAAAATATGGATAACAGATAAATAATTCCATATTTATTTATTTATTTTTATTTATTTATACACACACGTATATTAAGAGCTCATTTAGACTCAAACTTCTAACCTCCCACATTACATAAAAGACTCATGCTATTGAACCACAAGTCACTCGACTCTCTTATTTGACTTGAAATCTAAAGAATATATCAATTAAAATATATTCATGCAAGACCTGCACTAAGAGACTTGACTATACTTATGAAAAAGCATTTAATTTGTTGTTTTAATTTTAGTGTTTAAAAACAAATAAAACAACTCTAGAATTAATGTCAGATTTAATTGTCTTCGTGTTATTTTTATATTTTTATGTATCTACTCAGAAAAAGGATTTCTTTATTTTTTTTTTCTAAAATATATAGACCCTTCTTGTTCATAATTTGTAAAACTATTTAAGTTAGTTTGCGCCTCTATTTCGCGTATTCACAGCTAGAACGGCATTAGTTGAAACTGAGCATGCAATTTAACAAAGAAATCTAAGCTAATAAAAGGGACTTCACAGCTGCTAAAAGATGCCCACCTGAAATTTAATATGTGCATTGGGTGGACGGATTTAAGTATCTTTTGAACTGATCTTCAGCTATGTTCTTGGAATATATATTTGTTTATTTAAAGATCTTCTCACTAATTCTATTTACTTTGATATTTTATGTACTTAATTGTATTGATTAAATATATTTCTGAGTATGAAATATTATTCAATCAACTTTTCTTATTTACAAATGCATACATCTTAAAGATTCAAATTTCGAACTTCACACGTACAAATGTAAAATAATATTATTGAGTCAATTAACCACTTAACATATTATTAAGTTAACTTGAATCAGCCTTTTTTACGCATTAAGTTAATTTTCAAAATTATTTCAGCAAACATGTTAAACTCGAGTAATTAGATAAAATAATATTATGCGAATGAACACAATATGAAAAGATGTTGTGCTAATTTTTTTTCTGATAATCCTTTAAAAAATCAGATATTTAAGCCTGAGACATCAATGTTTTACTAAAAGAAATCAAAATAGAAAATAGAAAAATAAAAAGAAATATATGCATTTTTAAAACCGACAATATTTTACAATAGGGTGGGCTTCTTGCAGGCTTTCTTTTATAACTTACTTAGGTTGCACTCTTTGAATCACTTCCTTCGAAAAGACTTCATCCTTTAAAATGAAAAATTAAGAAGTTTTGCTGAAACCTTGTCCAATTTTTCCCCTTTTCACCATTAATAAGACATGGGTTTTCATCAATCAACAATTTATCAAGATTTTCCCTTTCTAATTTTATTTTTATTTTTTAAGTTACAATTGGGTTTAATAATAATGTAAATGTCCCACCACAAGACATAATGAGTGACGTTAGTGTATATGGCTTCCACCTTGCTTAATTTTTCCTTTCAAAATTTGCAACATCCATCCCTTTTATTTATTTGTTATTTATTTATTGTATTTTGTGGCCCCAATAATATATGTCTTTTATGATTTTCTTTAAAATTAATTTGCACAAAGAGTATACTCACATAAACAACATTGCCTATATTCAAACCTTTCCTTCAAATATATGTAGGACTTGTTCGCTTTGTTGAATAAAGTTTGATAGATTCATTTTCAAGTTTTATCTTTTGTTTGCTTTATATTTTTATGGCCCATGATACCTTTATGGTCCAGTATAGTATCATGAGCCAAGTTGATTTATGGATCACGTCAAAATGGTTTGATCCATTATCCATCCTTTTAAATTTGATATGACAAGAAATAAAAAAGTTATTTTTACCCCTCATATAAAAATTATAATCTCAACACCTTCTTAGAAGTTAAAACATTTTGGACATTACAAAGTATAATCACATTAAGTAATCTTGCCAACCAAACATTAGCTAGTGTTGAGTATAAAATATCACTAATTTCTAAAATTTAAGCAAATAATAGATTTATGATTTTGAATATCATTTCTAATTTATGTATCACTAGCATATTAATCTCTCCTAATTTTATTTGCCGAGGCAAACAAGCCCCTATAAAATAAAGTAGTCTTAGCTCATTGTTCGACTATAACCTCTACAAAGTGAGCATGTTTATCACATAGCATAATATTTTATTAGCCTTCTATAGGTATGTTTGATAACAGAAAACATGATATAATTTATAGAAGCAATAACTCATCTAAGTAGCTAGTACTCATATTGTTTATGATTTTAGAGGGTGTTTGGCTAAATTTATTTTAAATATTTTATAAGGTTCTACATCTTATAAGATTTTTTGGAACTTATAAAATATTAGATCTTATTTTAAAATAAATTGTTGAAGTATTTTGATAAAATAAGATCTTGAAACTTATAAGATGTTAATAATGTAATTTTGTAATTAAAATAGTTAAAAGTGAAGGAGCTTGTTAAGATTTTAAAAATAAGTTAAGATCTCCTTACTTTTTTAAAAAGAGCTTATAAGCTCTTAACATCTTATTTTATGATCTTATAAGCTTTTTTTTTAAAAAAAAATTACCAAACATTTTTTATCAACTTATGAGTTTTTAAACATCTTATAAAATGTGTTTTGAAAAATTTATAAGTTCACCCAAATGCCCTCTTAGTCTAAATCATCAAGCTTTAGCTCAGATATATACGAGGAGATGATATGAAAAAACCATATTTTTTGTTATTAAAGTTTACTATTTTATTTGGATTAACTTTCATTTTTATTTGGTGAAAATATTTTTTGAATGTTTGTTGAAAATTACTCTTAAAAAATATGTTAAAATAAATATATATTCATATTAATCATGAATTTAAAATATCTTCGAAAGATAATATAAGTAAATGACTAAGAAGGTGCTTGGCTAAACTTATTGAAAATGTCTTATAAACTCCTACATTTTATAAAATATTTTTTAAGTTTATAAAATATTATATCTTTTTTGAAAAATAAATTCTTAAAGTATTTGGATAAAATAAGATCTTAGAACTTATAAAATATTAGCAACAATAATTTTGTAATTAATATGATTAAAATTAAGTGAGCTTGTTAAGATTTTCAAAATAAATTAAAAACTTCTTACTATTTAAAAAAGACATTATAAACTCCCAACATCTTATTTTTGGAGCTTATAAGCTCTTTTTTAAAAAAATTTATCAAATACTCTATAATAATTTATAAGCCCTTAAACATCTTATAAAATATTTTGATAAACTTATAAGCTCGCCCAACCACCCTCTAAATTAATTACACTTTCATACTAAAATGAAAACGAAAGCTACCCGTGCCCAATTTTTTGGTGAATTTACATGTATACCCTTGCACCCCATGTTTGATTAACGATTATTAAATAATTTAACAAGGAAATCCAATCCGTAGATGGATAAGCTGGCACAAAAAATTAAGTGAGAATGTGGATGGTTTTAAGAATGGCAAAATCAAATCCAACCCAATAATTCGATCATGACCCGTTTGAAAAAAATTGAGTTTAGATTTAATGTTTTTAGGTTTAAATTAAATTGGATTAGACACCAAACTAACTCGGAAAAAAAAAAAGCAAAGAGTAAAATTGGATTGGTTTCATACTTTCAGGTTAACCCGTAAATTTGAAAATCATAAGCGGGTGATCCAATAACCCAATAAATCAGACCCAACCTAAAAATAATTAGCTAATTAAAAGTAAAATCTAAATTTTTAAAATTGATATCCAATAATCTAAACCAATATATATATATATATATATATATATCTCCAAAATTTCAAAACTTTAAAATTTTCAATACACATTTAAAGAACATTTCTTTGTGAAGTTTTGGACTATAAATTAATGGAGGAGATTAGCTATTGGTGCAAAGAATATTTCAGATTTGATGATTGTCGTCAAAATTGTCTTTGAACTTTAATTTGATGTTTTTTGTTTTTGAGCTTTAATTTTTACTATTTAATAGTTAATTCCGTATTGATGATTGTCGTCAAAATTATTTATTAAACAATGATTTATTAATTTTTTGTATTTAAAGTAATTATGGGTATGTCAACTTTTAAAATTATTATGTTTCTTATTTTCTTACACCTTAATGACTATGTAAAATTATAAATATTATTAGTAGATCAAACTCTTACTCAATTATAATGTTAAAATTTATAAATATGAAAAATAAAATATATAGATCAGATTGGTTTGGGTTAGATTTATCAGATTATTGAGTGACTTGATTAAAAAATCAGGTCAACCCAAACTTGACTCGATTTTTTGTGAGTTAGGTTATGATTGAACTTTTTAGATTTAGTATCAAATTGAGTTGAGTTCGAATTTAATATTTTTGTATTATATTCCTACATCAACTCAATGCAATTCAATTCAACTCAACTCAAATCCATTCAATCTCCTTGGATTAACACCCTTAGATGGTTGATACCTTTGAAAATAATATTTCAAATTAAAAAAAAAGTAATAAAGGAAAATAAGAGCATAAAAAACAAAACAAAAACAAAAAAGTCTGTCTGAGCTTTCAATTCATTGATTGTATTGTCATTCCTGTGAACCTAAATTATTCAATTAATTGGAGCCTGATCGCTCATTGATCGAACCACCACTTATGTGTCGGCAGGCACAAGGGAAAAAAGCAAAACTCCAAAACGGGGGCAAGGGCACATGGGAATATTTAATAATTAATAATATAAAACGGTAAACCAGAAAACTTAAAATTAAAAATGAGAGCAAATAGAAATAGCTCCGCAGGTGATGACTTATACATCTTGAAAAGTTATAATAACATAAATAATTTATATTTATTGTGCATTTTAAGATAATTAAAAATCCATTCTATTTTAGGGATGAATTATATATCTTTAAAAGCTATAATAAGCTCAACAATTTATATTTATTGTGTGTCTAAGGTTATTGAAAGAGGCCCTTTTTATTTAAAGGGTACTAACAACATATATGAATTTTATAATTTTAAGATACAATCACTTATTGTTAGTTAAATTTACGCAAAAAAATAAAATTTCAAATTAGAATACTTGCATTTGATGGACTTCTTTTTATTGGACATGAAGTTGCATGATTTTTCTTAGGAAATAATCCACCGGTCATGGGAGGTTCATAGAATAATTACATAATGGTCTTTTCAAATGTATAAAATTATATAATGTCTATTTTTTTTTTTTTGTTAGAAATGTATTTTTCATGTATTTGTTTTGGTATTGTGTTTATGTCATTGTTTTGAAGGTTCTACTTGATCAATTTTCTCTGCCTCAATTTCAAGAACAAATAAAAAACTTCGTTTAGTAACTCTATGATTGCCCTCTAAACGGTAAAAATAATATAAAAATTGAATGTGAAATTTATACTCTATTAATTTCTTAGCTCCCTAGTTGGATACATTAAACATTCTTCATGAAACTAGTTCTTTGTTTTCAAAAGAGAAAAAACATAAAATGAAGTAAAATAAAGCAATTCTTTGTATTCATTCTTTTTTTCTTTTTTTCTTTTTGCCTTTTTTTCTGGGGATGGGGGGTGGGGGTGGAGATAGCTTATGTTTAATATATTTAGTTTAATTCAACATTGAATATTCCAAATCTTGATTGACCAAATATAGTAGCAAGGACACTAGAAGTCACATCACATGTGAAATGACCTCAAGTAAATGTCCCAATTGTCTTTCAATGACGTAATTGGAGAAGCAAAAATGAATATGTTCATTATTTTATTTCCACAAGATTTTCCCATGATCTTCCTTTTTAGGCATAAAATTGCAATGTTTTATGTTCAAAGAATCTATTTTAATTGTCTTTTCTTTTTCTTTTTCTTTTTCTTTCCCTTTTTCAATTCTTTGTGCTTGGTACAACCTCCATTTGATTTATTTCGTATTTATTTGGTTTGGAAAGAGGATAAATTATTTCATAAATTGGGCTTCATGCTATGAAACACTACGTGATTCTTTTAAAAGATAAGAGAAAATGCAATTTTTGTAAAGAAATAGTAGAAAGAAATCATACATTCCTTTTTGTTATTATATTTTTTATAGTTTACACAATGTAAAATTATGTTTAACACATTGACAAATTATTGAATAAATTAATATAAATGACTGGAAAACCTATGCTATATATTTTAAATTAAATGCTTCAAAAAAATTGATGGTGATCCTTAGTTAGCACACTCAAATTCTAATTAAAAAAAACATAATTTTCAAATTCATATACACAAATCTAGTGACTTGTAGTTCAATAACATCAATTTTTCATATTATACAAGAAGTTTTGAGTTCGAACCCAAATAGGTTCCTTCGTACCTTATATGTGTTGTGTAGTTTATACTTTCTTTTACTTGATTTAATAATTAAATACTATTAACTTATTGTAAAGATAATTTTCGTCATTTGTATTATTTTCTAGAAAAGAAAAAAAGAAAAAAACTCATATGCACACATTAGCCATTTTGACTTATAAGTTATAACACAAATTTTAAATTTCTCAAATGTTTTATTAAGTAAAAATAATTATAAAAATGTCCATTGACACAGATTAGGATGCCCTTCTTGTGGATCTCTGCTATGACAAAACTACGCTTCAAGTAGGAGAATATTACAGTTAACTGAAGTGGCAACACTCTGTTGAGCGTCAAATGCGGGGGAGCACATTTGCGGCGGGGAGCGTGGGGACATGTAACACCCCCACGTCCAGGTTGGTCCCGCAGCACGTTGATGGCGTGGCGCAATCCAAAGATTGTCATCGTATGGGGCTCACACAGTAAAACCAGCTTGGCGTTGCCAGCAAGGCAGGCGAGCTTACAGCAGACAGGAATCACGTGACTTCTCCTAAGGATTTGAGAATGACATATTCTTTCTTCTTACGCCTTTTATTTTTTATTTTTGCCCTTTTTCAGGGAGACTAAAATTGTATTAAGCTTCCAATTAGTAAACTACATGATACATTGATACCAAAATATTGCTGTTTAATGTATATGACTATATAATAAAGTTTGATAAAAATATAAGGCCCCCGAAATTTAATCATTTTGGCACATTACTTCACAAAAAATAACTTAAAGCTACTTCCCCCTCAATTTAAATGCATTGAAATACTTTGTTCTCCGAATACAATTTCTAACAAATTATATGATTAGAGAAAAAAGTTATTCTTGTTATTTTTAATTTTCTCCATCTTTCTCAATGTATTTGTATGACACGTTACGTAACGTGCTATATATATTCCCCCAAGAGGGGGCTATTAGTTTGTAAAATGCACTTCTTATTAAACTAATTAATTATGTGTATAATTGAAGACTAAATTGGTTGTTAGCCTAAAAAAAATATATGTACAGCATGTGAGCACTTCATACTTTTTTTTTCTTAATTAGCATGATTATATTTTGCGAGAGTGATAAAGTTAATAATTTTGATTTTTTAAAAGTTGATTGTGTTATTTTAGTATTTCTAAAATGAAGTATGAGTTTTACTATTTTTTAAAAATATTTTTTATAAAGCAAGAAAAATTTGTTTAGAGTAATAGTAAGGTTATTGATTTTGATTCTTTATGCGGTTGGTTGAGTAATCTTACCAGACAACAAATGAATTAATCATCTGAAGATATCATTTATAGCACAACTACTATTTTGCCACATGAATAAAAAAATGAAATGCTTCTAACTAAAATGTATGTACTAAAACTCATTTTGTTGTATTTCAATTTGCCTAAACAATAAGAAGCAAGCAAATGAGCTAATTGAAGGTAAGAAAAGAATATGAACCCTAGTATCCTATTGTTCTTGGTATGGATTTATTTATTTTTGAGTTGAAAATTGTAGAAATGACAAGAGTAGCTAGAGTCCTTTTTTTTCTAAGTGGAAAAACGTGGGAAAAAATAAAAATAACAAGAATAACCTTTTCTCCTACTACATAATCTACCAAAAATTGTATTTAGAGAGTAAAATATTCCAGTAACTCTAAGTTGAGGGGAGGAAGTTGAGCTAATTGAAGATAAGAAAAGAATATAGACCCTAGCATATTATTGTTCTTGGTATGGAGTTTTTTATTTTTGAGTTGAAAATTGTAGAAATGGCAAGAGTAGTTAGAGTCTTTTTTTTTTCTTAGCGGGAAAATGAGGGAAAAAATAAAAATAACAAGAATAACATTTTCTCCTGTTACACAATCTACCAAAAAATTGTATTTAGGGGGCAAAGTGTTCCAGTGACTCTAAGTTGAGGGGATGAAGTGGCTTTAAGTTGTCTTTAAGGGGATAATGTGCCAAAACAAATAAATTTGGAGAGGGGAGGGGGGTGGGGGTGAAGTGCCTTTTACCCAAAATATAAAAATGTGGTGAAATATAATATGTAAAACCCCGAATTTTGAATCCTTAAATCTAAAACTATTGTTTAAGCAAAATAAAATACAAATTCAATAAATTGGGTTAGGTTCATTTTAAGCTAAATTGTAATTAAAACTTATGAGTAGTTATTGACAATCAAGGGTTTTAATCTTAAATAAGAAAAAAGCCTAATTGTCCAAAATTATGAAATTTAAAGGTCAATGTGAAAAAGTTAAAAGTTGAGAGACTACAAAATAATTAATTAGAAACCACCCAATTGCCCATAATCAGAAATGTTATGGGTCGCCAGGTAAGAATTGAAACTTCAGGGGCCAAATAGAAATTAGGGGTCAAATTGAAGTCGGCCAAAGTTTTGGAGGACTCAAATTAAGGTGGTGAAAAATCATGGGGGCCAATCTAAAAAGGCTAAGAAACACTTCTATATATAAGATTAGGGACAAAAATTTATTAAATTCACAAAATCAACCCCAACTCTAACTAACATGCAAATGGCCAAACAATGGTCTAAGAACCCCAAACCAATCCAAGATTCACCTTCCCCACAACCTAAGGAGCAAAACCATATCAAATTTGACCACAAAACATTTAAGGACTTGCCATAAACATGAGGATGAAAGCGAGCAGCGACGAAGGTGGTAGTTTAATGACTTCTAGCGGTAGATTGTAGGTAGATTTGGATGGGTTTTGGTCAGAACAAAATAACGGGGGCATGGTAGTGGTGTCGCTTTGATGAGAAGGCCAACAGTGGCGTAGTAATTTGAGATGGCGATTGATGGCGGCTGTTTAGGATTTTAGGATGGTTAATGTTCAAATTGACTAGTCAAACAAAGACAAAATTGAAAAATGATTGAGGCATTTTGCTTGTCTTGGTGAGGCACACATACTAGTGGTGGTGGTTCTCATCTTTGATGGTGGCTGCAGCGATTGAAGCGAAGTGGGTAGAAATTGCAATCCGAATGTGTTTGAACAAGAATTAAGCTATGAATTAGACTCGAACCTTGTCCAATTGGTTAGTTTCGATTTTATCGAATTAGTTAGCCCTAACTTGATATGATTGAGTGATAATAGATTGAAATTGGAGGCATAACTTAATATTAAATGGAATAAACTATAAATTAAGACCTTGCTAGGAATTCAAACACTAGTCTTAGGTTAATAAAGCTCTCATTGAAAATTATTAAGTTGAATTGATATAATTGAGGGATCTAAAGATGATTGTACTATTAACCTGCTTAGCAAGTCAATAAATTGAGAAATTTATACTAAGTTACCTTAAGCATCTTGGTATAGTAGCAAGATCATAAATTACAACAAGATGAAATGAATTAAAGAATAAATCCTAACAAGGATGCTAGGTATAAATATGCTTATGATTTAAAGAATCTATACACACATATGTATTATTATTAAAAATAAATGTTAGATAAAAATAGAAAAATAGAGAGTTGTGTGTACATATATATCTTTATAATTTTTTTAAAATGTTGATTGAAAGCTAGTACCATTGATTTGCTTTTAATTTTATTTTTTAAAATAAAAGTTTTATTTTGAAGATTATTATCTTTTCAAAATAATGATTCGACACTATCATTGATTTGGATATGTTTTCATTTCCATCTTTGTTTTCAACATTTTTAAAAGTTGAATAGTTAGTTGTAATTTTAAAAATAAAAATGAGAATGTATTTGAATGTTTTACTTAAACGTAATAATTAGGGTAGGTATAGGATTTAATTAAGTGATTTATAATTTTTTTATATTTTAAAAGGTTTGTTTTTTAAAAAAATGTATATTTTATTAATTTTTTTTAAAAAAATGATAGTGAGTATTTTATGTTAAATCAACTTTAAATTCGATTGATGTAATAATGACATGATAAAGTAAATTTAGAAGAAACTAAAAATAAAAACACAAAAAAAAATTCGGTAAAAATATATGTAAATGGATACTTTTAATTTTCAAATGACGACCAAAATGAAAATAAATGGACTTAATTTTTCAATCACTATTTCTATAAATATTATACTTTTATTAAAATATGGCGTCCAGTGAAAGTGGGGCTTTAATTTGAAAACGAAGGAAGCACAATCTTACATAAATTTTATCATTAATAAATATTAAATACATGATCAGTGGTTGTTCTTGCACAAAATATTCACAGGTTCCCAGAAACGTATCCGTACAAACGAAGGATAGTGCAAGTGTGATTTATGACATTGTTTTGTGGGGGCCATAAACCGTAATACCATAATGTCTGTATATATATGAGTCCTAACGCCAGACTACCAAGACACACAGAATTATTGCTTGATTTACTCACCAAATCACATAACCATTCTGTCTTACATGTCGTATTCTCAAGCCATGTCATCATCCAATCAACTCACCCTCCACTCATTGATTAATTGCTTTAGTTTTGTTGTGAAATTCAAAATATAACAAAGTACTCCTACCCCTATATATAATCACAAATTTAATAGGGCAATTTATTTTCATACTAATAAGATTAAAGATGGTGTTTTTCGCCAAGATTATTTTATAATATCTTATAAATTGCTGTATTTTGTGGGATATTTTTTTTTATATATTTATAAAATATGAAATTTTATTTTAAAATTAAAATTTTATATTGCATGAATAAACTGAGATTGTTGAACTTATAAAATAAAGCCAGATAGTTCGCATGATTGAAATGAAAAAAATTGTTAAAATTTTAAAAAATAAATTAGGATATCATTAATTTTTTTTTCTAAAAAATGTTTACAAAATTCTAAGATTTTATTTTAGAGCTTAAAACTTCTATTTACCAAATACTTTAGAATATTATATGATCGTTCACATATTTTGTAAAACATTTTTTAAAATTTTAAATATTTTAAAAAATTTATAAGGTTAACTTAAGATTTCCCAACTCGCAATCAAGATCGTTTATAAAAATGTGAGGAATTAAGAAATTGTATAATATTCAAATTCCAACATTTGTCATGATAATTTTAAGATATAAAACACGAAAAAAAAAAAGAAAAGAAAAAAGTATACTATACCAGCTGTAATCAAAACGTATGTTAACGTCACTTACTGTCTTAAGAAAACTAGATTTTAGAAAATATAAATTAATTAAGAAGGCCAAAGAAAGAAAGAAAAGAAAATTCCTCTTCTTGAAAGTTCCTTGTGAGTAAAGAATTTATGCATCATCTAAGGAGACTCTAAAATTTCCCTTCTTTTGTTTTTCCTCTCTCAAAACATTATTTTTTAAGACCATATATACTTGTAAAAATTTATTCGAATTACAATGACTATACTTCCCATACGAAAATTAAACATTTAGATGGTATTATCATAAAATTATCAAATATTAATATAGTAATTAACTTAATCAAGTATGAAGTTTACATTATTTTAACTATTGGAAGTCGAGGCATTCAAATATGAATAAAGGAGTATCATATTGTGAATTAATTAATACTCCCTAATTAAAGGTAGAAAGAATTATTAAATGAGTACTGGTGAGAAGTAGTGACTACTCACACCCCTCTTATTTTAATTTAAGCCCTTTATAATTATGTGTGGTGTGTGGGTTGAATGGTCGAGATCATGTTGGTGTGCCAAATCTCTTTTCTTGGTTGTAAGTCACATGCATGAACCTAAGCTTTACAATATTAATTTTTAATAATGGAACCTTTTTCTTGTGTGTGTGTATATATAAATAAATAAAAGCAAACATCCACCTTAATTTGATAGATAGAAAATGGAGAATGTAACTTAAAACTACAAACTGTTCCATTGTAGCTGTTGTGCCACATGAATGTCTGCTTGGGCAAACCATCTGTCGTAATCAGAAGTTATTATATCATCATCGTCATCATCATTGGTGATTTAAAACTTACAGGAAACTTCAGAGTTACACGCGTCAACAATTATAAATTAAGAGAATGTTAACTAAATTTATTTAAAAATACTTTACAAGCACTTATATCTTATAAAATAATTTTTCTTTAACTTATAAGACGTTATACTTATATTTTAAAAATTATAAATTCTTAAAGCGTTTAGATAAAAATTTTAAAATTTATAAGATGTTAAGAAATAATAAATATGTAGTTAACATGGTTAAAAGAAGAGTTTGTTAAAATATAAAAAATAAGTGCATAAGCTCCTTATGTTTTTCAAAAAAAAATTTGTAAGATCCAAAAATGTTATTTTAGAAGTTAATAACATCTTATTTTGAAATATTTACCAAATATTTTAAAACATTTTATAAACACTCAAATATCTTATACGATGTTGTGAGGAACATATAAGCTTTGCCCAGATACCCTCTAGGTCACATTAATTTCCTACAAGATATTACTTTTTAATTTGACAAACTAAATTAAAATTAACAATTATTTTATTCAAAATTACAATTATGATGTCTATTCTCCACCACTTTACGCCTCCAAAATAAATCGTTCTTATAAAAATAATACAATTCGGCATTTTCTTAATTCAAAATGGCCAAGGCCTGAGGGAGGAAATGTCGTTTTCTTTAAGGTACTTCTGGTAATGGATCCGGTGGAGACGAGCTTGTTTTCTACCGGCAGGTTTGTTTCTTATTTATTATAGCGACAGTATCATGCACGCCTGCTGTACATGGTATATGTTATATATGTAATACCAATATTTGTCACTTCTCTTCCAACTTGATTGATGTAAGATGCATTATATATATCGTATATATAGTGAATCCTTAAAATCAATGTTTAGGACATTTAAATTGATCCCAAGTTACTGAGGTTTTAAGTCAGACCAGTACAGGAATTTAAAAAAAAAAAAAATATATATATATATATATACATATATATAGGTGCGAAAATAACAAACAAGAACTATATGATACGTCCTCTTCTGATTATGGGCTGAACGTGAATGTACTTTTGTGTCCCTTTCCTCATATATACAAACAAGTATGATTTACACATAGCACTATTACTTAAGGATTTATAATATGGTCTGGTGGTTGGAATTCTCAAAATTATGTTTAAACTTTTTACTGTAATTTTCAGAGGTATATATTTGAAAACTTAAAATTAAAATCTATGATCTGTATATATATACTTTAACAGGTGTTTGAAAATACACACACACACATTAAGTTGTTTAGATTCAATCTTAAGTTGTCTCGACGGAAATCATTTTCTTTTTTTATACTTAAAAAAATATCAAACAAATTCTTGGAGACTTTTGTTAGTGATTGATTTTATTTTGCTAAATTGCGTTCCTCTTGGCAAATGAAATTAAATATTTTTTCAAAAACACTTTTTAATGCATCTAAATATATATATATATATATATTACATGTTTATTAATTAGTATTTAACATAAAATATAATTGCTATATTATTATACTACACAATAATATATAATAGTACCAGTAATTAAATAAAATTTTCACATAAAAAATATTTGACTGAAAATAGAAGTAAATATAAATATTATTTTATCATCCACACACTTTCCAATAATTTCTTCAAAATATCCTAAAATAGAAACCAAAAGAAGCGTCATTTTAATATCATCAATTCTTGTAAAATTTAGGGTCTGTTTGGTTTTATCTTGATTCTCATTCTTTATTTCCTTTATTTTTAAAATTTGAAAATATAGTTAATGAAAATGAGTTGGAAATGAATTCATATTTGGATAAGTTGTTGGGAAAGCAATAATTATATTGAGTTTAATAGGTTATAAGTAGAGAGGGATAGTAATAATAAAATAGAGAGAAGATATATAGTGATGATGTTGAAAGCTATTTTACTGGATTGGGTTGTATTTGGGCTAATTTGACTAGAGACATCAAATGATCCAATAGTAATATTTTCTTGGGTTGAGATTTGCAACCACTAACAAACGTCAGACTAGTCGAAGTGTTCCCGACTAAGGTACTCCGATGCTCAAGTTAGTACTAATCGAGTAAGAGAATGGAATAGCAAAGTAAGAGCATATGGTGAAAATGGCATACTTGGAGGGTGGTTGGCAATAGGGTATTTATAGCCTTCTCCGGGTGGGTAATATGTCTAAGATACCCCTATTAAGTGCATAGAATTTTTGTCCTTGCCTGAAAGTTGTAGGTCATTTCTCGACCTTGTACTATTCCAAGTAATATCATCTCTTGCTTTCCTAGGTGAATAGTTCTCTAGAGGTGCACCTCCTGACAGAGTTGGTGGCAAAGGCGGTATTAGAGGTCGCATGCGCTATTAATGTGGAGGCACGCTAATTGTCAGAGCATTGAATGCGGCAAGAATATGATTTGACGCCAGAGTGAGCATTCTGATTAATAGTGATCATTCTAATTAATAGTGATCGACCATAGAGACTAGTCGACCAAAGAAATAGATAAATAGACAAGGCGGCATGAAGCTTTTCGTTGGGTAGGGTCAAGAACTATCTGCCCGACCTGACAGTTGTGGTCAAGTGACTCGGCCCAACTGGGTTTGGAAGCGTAGTTGTGCTTTAGATGCAAAGTGAGCTTGGTAGCATCCTATATCATGAGTCTATAACTATTGGGCAAGGCCTGTTGGGCTATCCCATATCATGAGTTCCCCCCATTTGCGATTTTGATCAAGTTTGTTGTGAGAAGAAGCAAGGAGTAGACATTTGATTGACGATTATGGACATTCGATTGAGATTTTTGAACTGTTAATTAGGGTTTTTGAATACTTGATCAAGGTTTAGTGCATTTAATGCATTTATAAGATTGAAGTACACGAAGTGCCAAAAGACGGCTGTGCAATTATTACTATCATTTGGGTTCTCGCATTCGAATGCCTATAAATGGGCAAGGTAAAAACATTTATTTTACATCTTTACTACATTCGATCTAGTTGATTCTTGCATTCAGAGCCCTTAATTCCTTTTCGCATTTTAGAGCTTTCCAATGAAAACCTGTAAATTCTTCTCCTAGTTTCTATTTTTCTTCATTGGTGTTTAAGCACGTTGAGCATATCAGATAATGAGGACACTAGGTCCCAGGGTGCACAATTCCATGGGGAGGTTGGGGATGAGAGTACATCTGATAGCTCGTCGAGTGATGGCTCAACTTTAAGCAGCTCAAGTGATGAAAAGGCTATTTTTGGGGGTGAGGCTAGCCTGAGTGAAGTGCTAGCATCGACTGGTCAATTGTTTACATCTAACTATTATAGCGAGATAGTTTCCAAAATTGCTCATGCTGACTTAGTTCGTACTAGAGAACTTTACCATATTCCTGAGGAGTTTGAACTTCTAGTGCCTGGGCTATGGGGTAGTATGCATCAACCTCCGAGGGGGTGTATTACAATATTTGAGAAAGGGTTTAGATGTGGACTTAGGTTCCCGCTAGCACCTGCCATAGTCGATCTCCTAGAGGGCCTAGAAGTGCGTATAATGCAGCTTCTGCCCAACTATTTTGTCACTGTATATAGTTTTGCCACGTTGATGCACTTATTTGGCTAGCCGACTTCTTTCACAAATTTTTCAAACCTGTTCCACCTTCCCATGTTTCGAAAGTTGGGTAACACCGAAGAGTTTGGATTTTACTACCTAACGACATAGTTGTGTCAAAAATTCTTAGTCATCCCATCTTCATCATATGGCTAAGAGTGGAAAAAATATTATTTATATGTTCGAGGGTCAGGTAAGTTTAATATTTTGAGGGGGTGAGGAGGGGCAAGTCAAGATGCCGGGAAACCAAACCTCGAGTTAGTCTAACACTTTCATTCAGGACTTGGTTGAGTTTGGCTAGATTGAGGCCTCGGTACTGATCGAAGAAAGATGTTTGGTGTTGGCTAACTTGTTGCCGGCGAAGCTAAACTTGCCCATGGGCGACCAACTAGGTAGAAATCCTTGTCGATTGCAATAGTTATATATTTTCACGTCTTTCTGCTTAATTTCAATTTCTCTTTGGATTATCTTTTATTGGCAAATCGAGAAGAGATCATGGGCCATGATAGGCAAGAAGCATTGGCTAGGGCACAAATGAAAGAGGAGTGTTCTTGGTTGGCCACTCAATGAGATGAAGCTTTTACGATAGAGGCAGCACCTTCATTCACTGCACTAGCTGTCCTACAGATCGAACAGGTGCCAAGCTCACTCGACTAGTAGAGTAGGCTCATGATAGCCCCACGAGTCGGGGTAAGAGAAAGATAGTTGAACAGGAAGGCTTTGCCCCTAAGAGAATGGTGAGCGACAAAGGTAAATAGAAGACAGCTACAAATTATGACTTGTTCGGCAGGCGTAGCAACAGGGTCTTATTTCAAATACCAAGGCTACTGTCATCCTGATTTGGGATTGATCCACTATGGAGATGATAAACTCGAGTTCAGTCATTTCATTAGGGACGATGGGCACCAATGCCCTCAAATGCATAATGGCTGGGCTCTTTGCCTCTGACCAATGAAAGTTCATAGACCCAAGCTAGATCGGCATGCTTAGAGCTCTAGCATACCACTACACTAGGATAAGTGAGAGGTCGATTATTTTCTCATCGAATGCTATCTTCAATCAATTATACTGTTTAATGATATCCTCTATTTCAAGTGAGCCAGCTTAGGTATCATTTTTATGGAAGGTCGGAGTTAGCTTTGGCTGATCAGGAAAAATTGCGGGAGGAAGGGGACTTGGGGACTCTTAAGATTCAGCTTGAATCTTCTCAAGTTTGGGTCGACCACCTGACCAAAGAGGTGGTTGACCTCCAAGAATAGCTCAACATGAAAGATTAATAACTGGTCGAGGTTGTGGAAAAGAGGAGCCGAATAGATTTGGTGCTGAAAAAGGCTCGATTGGACCTATAAGTGAGCAACATTTCTAGTTGATTAGCCGACCGTACTACTGTGCTTGAGGAGGCTCGAGTAGCATTCTCTCTGCAGTTCCCTTTGATGCGAAGGGAGATAGCAGAGCAATTTATGCTTTGCTCAGCTTTCCAAGATGCGATATGGTCTTCTCGATCGATGATGCTCACATAACATTTGAAAAGGCAGTTAAGTAACTTGAACACTTGGGCTATGCTTTTCAGGTTGAGGACAAAGATAGAATAAGCTTAATTTTAGATGAAAAGCTGCAGTATTATCCTAAATTTGAGGAGACCTCGATTGAGGAAGGCATGGAAGGGGATACTATGACAAATGCTTTGATCGAGCACATGATGGCCGCTTAGCAGGAGCAGGCTCAGGTTGAGAGGAGGCTTGCTGATCTAGCGAGGGAGTTTTCCTTCACTGATGACTTGGCCTTCTAGATTATGGATGCACAGGTTGATGTTGCCCAGTACGTTGCACTTAACTGACTTTATGGGCGATGTGGTGGGGCCCTTGCAGACAGCACAAGTAGTTCTTTCCCTCGTGTTAGTGATGCCTGAGCCTGATCAGGATGTTTAGGAGGGTGCCCATGCAGGTCGAGTGGAGGGGGTTGGGTTGAGCTAAAGTTGAAACTTCTACTGTCCAAGATTATGGTCGCCCAATGTGGGTAGGTTGTACCATTATAGTCCTCTTTTTTTTGGGAGGGTCGATGAAGATTGTCCTTCAGCTGTAATGAATATTTCGCTTAATGAAATATTGTTGTTACTTTGATCAATGTATATCCAATCAATTTTATAGTTTTCTTATCGAATGCAATGGTTTTGTCGCAAATGTATGGTTGATAACCGAATTAATTAACATGAAACCTATAAGAACTTTTCTGTCGATTAAGGTTATTGTTGTAGAGATACACATGATCTTTTCAAAACATGTTCGATGTTCTGTTTTAAAATTTCTTCAACTTTATAGTCAAGTTTCATTACTCTGATTGAATATGAGGTTTCTTAATTTTACAGTAAGAAGCTGATTTATTGATCGACTATAGAGTTGACTGCATAATTGGGGCTGAGAAGCCATAATTGGGTAGTGTGAAGCCGCTTGTTGGATCAACTATGGGCTCAACTATATAGTGTGGGCTAAAAAGCCTTGAATTGGCAACATGAAGCCATTCTTAGGTCGACCACGGGGTTAACTTGAAACTTTGGCTTAAAAGGCTTGGTTTGGCAGCTTAGGGTTACTTTTGGGTCAACTATGGGGTCGACTTGAAATTTTAGCTTAGAAGTCTTGATCTAGTAACTTGGAGCTGCTTTTGGGTTGACTTTAAACTTCTACTTAGAAGCCTTGGTTTTTCAGATTGAAGATGCTTCTTCGATCAACTATGGGGTCGACTTGAAACTTTGAGTTATATGATACATATGGGAGTGTTCATGGTTGTAACAGCATAAGTGAATGATAGTAGTGTTGCTAAACTTTATTTATATTACTAAACTTTATTTATATCACTAAACTTTATTTATATCACAGAATACAAAGATAATTACAACGCATTCTTATACATAGAATTTCTTCAAGTTGATGGCATTCCATGGGCGAGGGAGCTCATCCCCATCGACATTGGCAAGTCGATAGGTATTGTGCTTTGATATCTTCACGATAGTATAGGGTCTCTCCCATTTTAGGTCAAGTTTGCCAATATTCTTGTGTACGTCCACTTTCTTGAGAACAAGATCTCCGACCTTAAAACAGCAAGGCTTGACCCCTATATTATAGTTTTCTACCATCTTTGATCTATAGCGCTACATGGTGTTATAAGCTTTTTGTCTCCGCTTGTCAAATGTCTCCAGGTTGAGTTTCCTTTCTGAGGTGTTTCTGAGTGGGTTGAAGTGGATCACTCGAGCTATGTGTTATATAAGTTCAGAGGGGATGACTACTTTAGAATCATATACCAGACTGTAAAGGCTGTGACCCATGGTTGTACGAGAAGTGGTTCTGTATGCCCATAACTCCCTAGGGAGGTTGTCTGCCCAGCTCAACTCGATCCCTTATATTTTGGCTTCAGATGGTCAAGGATTGTTTTGTTCGTTACCTCCATCTAGCCACTTAATTGACGGTTCCCTACTGAGATAAAGTGTTGGGTGATCCCAAAGGCCTCACACCAACTTCAGGTGTTTTTGCTCTAAAATTGCATCCCGTTATTTAAAATGAGGATCTTAGGGTGGCCAAAATGGTAAATAATATTTTTTTAGATAAAACTTTTGATGGCTGCATCAATTATTTTTGGGACAGTTTCAGCCTCGACCCATTTGGTGAAGTACTCAACTTTCATAATTATGAAATTTCACTAACCTGTATCTTTAGCAATGAACCCAGAATGTCGATACCCCACTGGTCGAGTGGCCAAGTGATCTGAATATTGACTAGGGGTGCATTAGGTTAGCATGGGAGGTTCGAGTGGATTTGGCATGATTGATACTTTTGAGCAAAATCAACAACGTTTTTAAGTAAAGTAGGCCAAAAGTATCTATACTTAATGATTTTATGGGCAAGAGATCTTCCTCCTGAATGGTTCCCACACATGCCTATGTGGATATCCTGTAAGACCTCATGAGCTTAGTCAGGATCCAGGCACCTTAGGAGCGGTCTAGAGATCAACTTCTTATAGAGTTGGCCATATACATCGAGTGCAAACTTGGCGGCTTGTCCTCGAAGGTGATGTGCCTCATTTTTGTCTTCATAGGCCGGACCATGACTCAAGTAGAGCTTTATTGGATCTTACCATGAAGAAATTATCTCCTTGATGCTTCCCGCCAAATTCTCTTCGAGAGGGCTAATTAATGCTTTGTCAGGATAAAAAATGTTATTGTCTTGTCTCTTGTACCTCTGGCTGAGCTAGCAAATTTGGACAAAGCATCTATGTGCTCATTCTCAAATCAAGGTACCTCGATGAGAGTGAATTTTTTGAATAGTTGCTATAATTTTCTAACCTCTACCAGGTATCGACTCATTATCAAGTCCTTAGCCTCAAAATTTCCTTCGACATATTATGCTATCAACTAAGAGCCTGTGATCACATCTAGGTGCTTGACTCCTCGATTGAGTACCATTCTTATCTTGATAAGAAGGGCTTCGTACTCAACCTCATTATTGGTGACTGCATAATTAAGTTTGATTGCAAAATCATATTCTTCTGCTATTGGGGAATTGAGGGCCACTCTTACTCCCCCTCCTAATGTGGTTGACAATTTGTTGATATGCAGAGTCCAACTAAGTGGAGTTTAGAAGCTCTTTCAGGGAGATCGACCTGCTTAGTGATGAAGTTGGCCAAGACCTGTGCTTTAATAGCTGTTCTAGGTTGAAAGGTAATATCAAATTCTCCCAACTCAGTATTATCATGGCATAGGACTGGAAGTATAGATGTAGATTCCAAGTCGTAGTGACTAATGCTAGAGCAAACTTCTCAATCTCCAAGTAGTTATATTTTTGTCCTTGGAGCGCCTTACTACACTAATAAATTGGTTTATGGTTTCCATTTGTGGTCAAAAATAAGATTGAGCTGATTGATGCTTTCGAGACAGCCAAGTAGATGTGTAGTACTTCTCTAAACTAAGGCTTCGCGAGCATGGGGGTGAGGGCAAGTATTGTTTTAATTTGATTAGAGCCTAATCACATTATTCATTCCACTGGAAACCTAATTTCATGGCATTTTGAAGAATCTTGAAGAAAAGTAGGCTCTTGTCGACCAGACAGGTAATGAATCTCCTAGGGCTATCACCCTTCCAATTAGGTATTGTACATCTCTTATTGTTCGAGGTGGGGCAATGTTTAGCATGACCTGAATTTTTTGTGGATTGGCCTCAATGCCCATTTGATTGGCCATATAACCCAATAATTTGCCTCATCAAACCCCGAACGTACACTTATTTGGATTCAATTTCATACTAAATGCTCGTAAAATGGTGAACGTGTGGTTGAGGTCGAGCAAATGGTCCTCGACCATTTTTATCTTGATAATCATGTTATCAACATAAACCTCCATGGACTTGCTTATCTCGTTCTTGAACATAAAGTTGACCAGTTTCTGGTAGGTTACTCTAGCATTTTTGAGTCCAAAGGGTATGGCCAAAAAGCAATAAACTCCATTGGGGACTTCAAAAGAGGTTTTGTCCCTGTCTTCGAGGGCCATGAAATCTGATGATACCCTTAGAATGCATCTATTATACTCAACAGTTCACAACTAGCCATGGAATTTACTAATAAATCTATTCAAGGTAGGGGGTAAGGATCCTTAAGGCAAGCTTTATTCAAATTAGTGAAATCATTACACATTTTTCATTGTCCCTCATTCTTGGGGATGAGAACAATATTACAAAGCTAAGATGGACATTGAATTTCTATAATATAGCCTGCATCTAAAAGTTTGTCAACTTCCTCCTCGATGATTTAGCTCCTCTCAGCATTGAAGGTTCTTACCTTCTACTTGATCGATTTGTATAAAGGGTCGATGTTGAGGTAATGAACGATCACACTGGGGTCAATTCCCTGGATATTGGATGTCTTCTAAGCAAAGATGTTGATATTTCTCCCCAAGAAATCGACTGTGAGATATTCTAAGTGAGGGCCCATATATGTTTCGATCTTGGTGTTTGTATCAGGGTTTCTAGACTCTAAGCTCGATTATTTTGAACTCCCCATGGGCTTCACTCAAGTGTCTTCCAACTTTCTATTCTTATTGGCCAAGCTCTCCTTGGGTTTTACTATAAGAGCATCCCCTAAGGTCTTCAACTATGATCAAGCCTTCTACTCGCTCGACTCGACCAAAATGGTGTAACATCGCCAGGCTTCCTTCATGTTGCACAATAACTCACTCGTGCTTGCCGAAGTCAGAAATTTAATTTTTATGTGATAAGTTGATATAATGGCTCAAAAATCATTGAGGGTCAGTCAACTAATTATGACATTATAAGCAAACAGAGTCTTGACGACTAGATAGTTTATCATTAATGTCCTTTTATGAGACACCTCTCTGAATGATGTAGAGAGGTTGATGGAACCTTCTTGTATGATTTTTGATCCCCTGAATCCAACCAGAGGCATATGCATGGGCTCAAATTCCAGTTGGCCTAAGTTTATCCTTTTCAATGTTGAAAGAAAGATGATGTTGGTAGAGCTGCCATTATTGACCAAATCCTTTATAACTTCAAAGTTGGCAACCTCAACAAAGACTACTATAGGACAATTAGTCTTATGGTCAATGTTTTTTCTTTTGAGGTGGGCTAGGTCATCGTTAGTGAAGGAGATGGGCTCTGCCCTGTGGATAAATGAAATATTATCTCAATTTAGAAGGCTTTGGTCGACTCTAGTCTCTTCTACGTTTGTCTCCTCGTCGACTTGGAGTCCCCCTCAATGGAACCCCTCACAATCATGTTAATTACTCCTCGAATGGGCAGGCGGTCATCCTGCATGGATTTTTTTCTTTTATCTTCCCTCCTCGGGTTAATCGATCTTTCTCTATGGGGAATCCGATTGGTTTTGCCACCTTCAGTTTATGCGTTGTTGGCCATCTATTTTTTGAGATGGCCCTGCTTGATGAGCCTCTCAATTTTATCTTAGAGATTGAAGCAATCATCTATGTCATAGCTTTTTTGTTTGTGAAAGTAGCAATATTTCTTTAATTTTTTCATTGCTTCAATCTCCATTAGCTTTCTCGATTTCTTAAGGAGGTTGTCATATTGGATTGCAAATAAGACCTCTCTCCTCGGGATGTTAAGAGGGGTGTAATCATGGAGGCATTTTATTGGAGTTCTACGACCATTCCTCTACTTTTGGTCATCTTTCTCTTTATTTTTCTTTTTCTCAAACTTAAGGTTTCCAAATTTCAATTTGTTCATCTCTTTTTAAGTTATGTATCTCCACCAAGTTGAGCAACTCTTCCATCGGCCGTGGGCGTTCTTGCGCCAAAGCATTAATGCATTTTTTGTGTCAGAGCCCTAAGAACAACACATCGATCAGGAACTTGATCTATGGTTATTGATTTTCGGCACCTCTATGTTGAATCTAGTAAAAAGGTCACAGAGGGACTCCTCCTTATTCTGTTTAACGATGTGGAGATGGGTGTAGGGGAGCTTCACTTTTTGTTGACTGGCAAATTGGTGCAGAAACTTATCACAAAGCTGATTGTAGGAGTATATCAACGAAGGTTCAAGTTTACAAACCAATTGAGCGCTCTTTCTTGAAAAGTGGTTACTAGTATCTTTGCATGTACATATTCATTATGTCTATGTAGTTCCATCATATGCTCGAACAACATCAAGTGCTCATTATGGTCAGTTGAGCCATCATACCGTGGGAGTTCGATTGGGACATTGACATCAACGGCAATGCACTCGTCGATAATCTCCTGAATAAACAACAACCTTCTCTCTCATCAAGACCTTTGGGGGCCTTTTGGGTTGGGCACCCTTTCTGTGTTCCTCCTCGAGATCTCATCGAGGTGTCTGTTCAGCTGCTACATTTGTTGGGAAACCTCTTCCGACTTCTCCTGATCCACCTGGGTCATGTTGTGGTCGAGCTGAGGCCTTCCACGCTTGGCCCTATCGTGCTATGGGGCTTGAATTAGCCAGGCCGCATGATCTGATGATTTGCCTATTTCCTCATGTTGGTCTAATCTTGAACATTCAATCCTATCGCATTGCGGGGCTTGATTAAGTTGAATGTAATAGTTAATAGAGTCAACAATCTCTTCCCTTAGCTCCGATCGCCCCCTTTCTTCGATTCTATTGCGCTGCGGGGCTTGATTAGGCTGTTGGCTTGGAGCTTGCTTTTCATCTAGTTGGTGAGAACTTGGACTCTGAACGACCACAACTATCTCGAGGGGACCTCTTTTTTGGTAGTGGCGGTTGCAAAGTTGCACTACCAGTTGGGGCAGGCATGATCATGTGCCTATTCAATGCCGTAGAAAGCTGAGCAGAGATTTGGGCAGAGATTTGGGCAGAGATTTATTTACTTATAAGCTACATTAACTAAGGCATGGTCAAGTAATAACTTGCTTCGGTAGGGCGCTGGGGCCTGGTTCATGTGATCCTTGTTGAGGTTGAGGAAGAGGAAGAGATGCTGCCTTTTTATTTTCCTTCCTTTTAGATGTGGCCTCCTAGTCTTTACCATTTTTTTCAGTCACAATCTCAAGTTTCCCACAGATAAAGCCAAAATGATGAGGTTGAAAGCTATTTAATTGGATTGGGTTGTGTTTGGGCTAATTTGACAAGAAAGATCGAATTATCCAATAGTAATATCTTCTTGGGCTGAAATCTGCAACAATTAGCAAATATCAGACTAGCTAAGGTGCCTCTAGCTGAGGCACTCCAACGCTCAAGTTAGTACATGTCAAGTAAGAGAATCGAACAGCAAAGTAAGAGCGTATAGTAAAAATGGCATACTTGGAGAGTGGCTGGCAATAGAGTATTTATAGCTTTCTCTAGGTAGGTGATATGTTTAAGATGTTCCTATCAAGTGTAGAAGGCTTTTGTCCTTGCCTTGGAGTTGTAAGTCATTTCTCAATTCTATATTAATCCAGGTGGCATCATTTCCCGCTTTTTTAGGTGAATAGTACTCTGGAGGCTTGCCTTTTTTGTCAGAGATGGTGATAGAGGCGATATTGGGGGTGGCTTACACTATTAATGTGGAGGGACACTGATTGTCAGAGCATTGAATATAATAGAAATATGGTTTGGTGCCGGAGTGAGCACTTTGGTTGACAGTGATTGACCATAGAGACTAGTCGACCATAGAAATAGATGAATGGATTAGGCGGTTTGATAACTAACTGGATCTGGAAGCATAGTTGAGTTTCAGATACAAAGTAGGTCTGAAAGCATCCTATGTCATGAATCGATAACTATTGGGTTGGGCTATCTCATATCATATAGGTTATTTATTGGGAGAAAATGTATAAATTATTGAGGGATGTATTTTGAGAATAAAAATAAAAATAATATTGGGTAAAAATATGTACAAGTAATATATTTTAAATTTTAAATGATAGAAAATGTGAAAAGAGATTTGAAAATGAAATCAAACGGGCCTTAAAATTTCAATCGTTTGGCCAAGCATATGATTATCTAGCGGCCAAAAATAATTTGCCAACCTCAAACTACCGGTAAAAGATCTGGGGCGTCGGTGCCGACACTAGACTGAGCTGAGCGCCGACAGTTGCACCGGGTGTACCAGGTGGCATGGCCTGACACGTCATATACTAACAGGCAAGAGCAGGTAAACTCACGCGAACCCGTCCCATGCATATATACCAGCTCCTTTCACGGCGAGGCGTCGGTGGCTCTTAACTTTTGACCCCTGAGCCGTGACAACGTACCCCCATCGGTTTTCCGTTGCTTCCCACTATTTCAGCAATCAGCACAAACTACAGCTTCACATTTATCCACCTTTTCTGCTTTCTATCTGGCATCTGATTAATCAAAAAATAATATTTCATTCTGTAATTTTTTATACCAAAATAATTTAGTTGATAAAACAAAAAAAAAGATAATGAGACCAAAATACTGAATTAAATAATAATAATAATAATAATGTTTAGTAATATTATATTATTAAATATTAATTATATGAAGATGTTATTTCAATTAGTATTATTTTGATGATTTCCACACTCCTAGTATAATTATATTTTTGTTTTCACACGAAAATTAACATTAAAATTGAAAATAATGACTACTAAAAATAAAAATAGATACATAACCAACCAGACCCTGTTTTAATTTTGTCCATTTGCTCATTCTACTTAACGTGCATTCACAAGGACTAAATATAAAATGAGACATTGGTTTAAAATAAAAAACATTTGAAAATACAAATATATGTCTTAAGTATGCAAATTCCGTAATTCATAATTAGTAAAAGATAAAAAAGAAAAGAAAAGCAAAAAAAGAAATTATGATCAGAATTACGAGCGGATTGGTTCAACCGGTAGCCTTCCAGAATCGTTTTTAAATTTTTAAGGAATTTATAAAGACATATGATAAAATAAGTAATAAACATTTTTTTCTAAAATTTGTCGAGAAGTCATTAAAAGCGTTTCCAAACGTAACTCGGCGAGAGCAATTTTTATAGAGATGAATCCTAAAATGGATTCTTGTAGAGCCAACTTTTCAGAAGCTAAACGAAGAACAATTTTGAAATGCAAAAACGAAAATCGTAATTTAAAAAAGAAAAATAAAATCTAGCATGGTGCCTGACTGAACTCATAGGCATCGGTTTGCCAATATACAAACACATCATTTTTATTTGTCTTTCTCTTTTTCCTCTCGCCTTACCTTATAATTTAAAGACAACAATTTTTCTTTTTCTTTTTTAAAAATATTCCTCAAAGATTACATCAAGAACCATTGTGTTTAGTTAGTATCTACTTTCTTGTGATAAGTTTTAACGAAGATAAGGACAATATTACAAGACAAAAAAAATTGTACAAATAAAATGAAATTTAAATTTATCAATTGTGGATTCAATCTCCAACCTAATCATTTGATTATTTTTTTTAAAATATGATCTTGAAATTTGATGAGTTCCGCAATGACTGCTTTGAATACTGTGGATTTTTTTGAATTTGATTTGAAATAACATCAATTCGAGGGTTTTATACTTTAATCTCGAAGCAAACGCCAAAATTTAATGAGCTCCACAAAAAATGCCTTGAACGTCTTGAATCTCCTTGAATTTGCTTGACAGAATTGCTGAACTCTTTCAAAATTTATCTCACTTGCTAGAATTTGTGTTGTGTGTTG
>JACGDI010004975.1:1067323-1110590 GCA_014898725.1 Jacaranda copaia | reverse complement strand
ATTCATATTTTAAAATTAATTTTAAGTTTATAATTATTTTATCAATTTACTGTAATTTTAACTATGTATTGCTAATGTCAAACTATTTTCTCAATTAATAATTCAATAACTAAGTTATGAGTTAGATTAAAAGGTTTTTGTTAACTTATATACTAATATTGATTTCAACTTTATAATTATTTCATATAATTATTTTACTTTTTTAATTTTTTTATCTCTATTATCGTAGTTTTGTCTTAGCTTGATTGGTTTTTAATCAAAAATTAAAATTAATTAATATTTTTTTTTAATTCTTAGTAGCCAATATATTATCTAATTCTTTATAATTTAAGTTTTAACTTAATATATGTACTCATCATCTTTTAAATTTAAAGTAATATTAAAGTATTATAGTTTTAAGTTTTTTTCTAACAACTTTTAAGCCATCAATCTTGCATTCTATATTATTCTCACACACACACACACACACATATATATATATATATATATATATTTAATGCAACTATTTGTTAATTTTTGGTTTCATAATATTTTCTTATTTTAATAAAGTATATAGTAATATTCATGAACTTTTATCTATCGAAGTTTTATTTTTATTTTTATTTAACCTCTCAATAAATACTCTTGAAATTTATTGTTCATTAAATCATCTATATGAGATGTCCTTATATGTTCCTAACTTTTAAATGTTAAATTTCAAAGTTTTAAATTTAGTTGTACTTGATCTTTTTTGAAGCAATATTTAATTTTACTAATTACTTGACCCGTTTTGTGATATTTTTATTTTTATCTTTTTATTTTTAATTGTATTTAAAATTTAACAATTAAATTAATATATAGTAATTTTAAAGAATCCATGCATAGCATGGGGAAAATGCTAGTATAAATATATTTAATAATTTAACTTATTTATCGACTTACAATGAAGCAAACATAATATTGTCTATAGTTGAAGCTTGACAACCGACATCTAGCAAGTTCAATGAAATTAAAGCATAATAAAATAAATTCAACTAAATTAAAAATGAAAGAAAAACTAAAAATAAACCATACATATTGCCTTTGATTTTTGGTTTATGGTTTAGATTATCCCATAAAAATTAATGGATTAGATTTTGTAATGATTTTTTATTTGTTTAATTATTAAATGGGCAATTAGTAAAATGCCCCTTAAATTGGCTGGATATGTTGCTGGAGGATGCCAAGAAGAATGAGATTGAAGTTGGATAAAAGGATATGGATAGTTTTGTAATTGAGTTGAAACCTTAGGGACAAAAATGAATTTTACCCTCGTATTATATTATTTTTATGTATACACACATGTACAGATACACACATATAGACTTGTCAATACTCCAATACTAAATCTTACATATATATATATATATATATATATATAAGGGGATACTAATAAATTAATTGACTATTCAATATATCTTTTATATTGTGTTGATTTGAAACCAGTATATTTTGGCATGAGATTGTCAAATTATATTACTTTTCTAATACACTTACTTTTCCCTCCAAGTGCAACTTTGGTATCAATAAGTTATTGTGAAAATTGAAGGATGAAAATTAAAGGAGTACAATAGCACTGAGAAGCTAAACTCGGATCATATGTTGGAAAAAATTAATAATAGTGATATTGATCACCCTGATACCAACACGACCTTACTCCTCAATAGTAAAACTTGCAAAATATACATTACAGGTGTTGAGAATTCTCTAATGAAAGTTTTTCTATGCTTAAATTAGAAATTAATTTTTATTGAAAAAAGAGTTTTTTTTCTAAAAAAATAAATAAAAATATACCGAATTAAAATTTTAGAATGTCATTATACATGAAATATGTAGTTTCTTAATAGGACTTTTTTTTTTTGAGCGACATAGTTTCTTAGAGGGTGTTTGGGTGAGCTTATAAGCTCATCAAAACATCTTATAAGATGTTTGAGAATTTATGAGTTGATAAAAAGTGTTTGGTAATTTTTTTTAAAAAAAAAGTCTATAAGATCTCAAAATAAGATATTATGAGCTTATAAGCTCTTTTAAAAAAAGTAAGGAGACCCTAACTTATTTTGAAGATCTTAATAAGCTCCTTCATTTTTAACTATTTTAATTACAAATTTGCCATTATTAACATCTTATAAGCTCCAAAATCTTATTTTATTCAAATACTTTAATAACTTATTTCAAAAATAAGATCTAACATCTTATAAGTTTCAAAAACATCTTATAAAATGTAGGAACTTATAAGATGTTTAAAATAAATTTAGCCAAATAGTAACTTCACAAAATAACTTCATTTCATGTGGATTTGTTTCCTATTTTTGTCCACTTTCTTATACTACCCGAATTCTATCCTCAATCCTTTCCTGTGCTTCTGACTCACGTAAAACCGGCCCTCCATGTCGGTCCGGTCAATTCCCGTGAGCAACCACTTCAATCCGTCCATTCTACATAGATCGTCTAGTAGCTCAATCCATTTAAACAATAAGATGAAAATGATTTACTAATGTTGAAGTGTTCAAATCAATTGTAATTTATTAGCCCAAGCAAGCGTATGTCATATATCAAATAAAAAGATAAAAAAGATCTCTTCAAAATCAATTATAATTTATTAGCCCAAGGGTACGTTATAAATCAAAAAAAAAAGAAGAGGAAGCCATGAACGAGGGCATGTGCCACGTGGGGACCTCAAACAGATGAGCCGACGTGGGGACGGCGTTGTGAATTTAAAAGTTTGAAGGCGGTTGTGAAAGACCTATTTGGGCATCAGATTCAGCGACTTTAGCCTTTTTTTGGGCTGAAATTGGATGACTCACCGAGGGCATTCCCTGAAATTAAATCTGAATTATTTTGGTTTGCCATGCTAGAATGGGTTCAAACGACCTTACTTGTGAGCGCTGGGGATTGACTGCTCTCCCACTCACAATTGGCAGTGATGAGTGCTCCATCTCATCTCATGTCAACCAAAACCAATGCATCTCTGTCAAATGAATTCAAAATAGTGTTTCTTTATTGTAGTTTTCGCAGTAAGACAATTTCACATGTACTGCATGGTATTGCATGTACGGAATAGATGAATTGAGTCAAGTTGAATAATAAACTATATAAGTTTTATTTAAATTTTTACGTTGAATTCCAGATTTATATAATGTAATCCGTGCACATATCAATTTATATAGTTGAATTGAGCTGAATCTAATATTTGGATCTTATCGAATATAAAAAAAATATTTAAGTTTAAGTTTTTGATAATAATATTTCATTTTTAACTTCATGTACAGATGATTAGTTCCTTGACTATGATACCAGTCTCATGTTTATATGTAGGATCCAAAATTTAAAATCTAATCGTTTTAGGTGCTCGTGCATATGGGAAAAAAAGAACTATTAGTAGATCAATAAGTATAGATAGAAAGACAGAAAAAAATAAATAAATTTATCCCCCATAAATTAAAATAAATGAGAATCTCATATATTTATGTAGTTTTCTTGAAAAAGAAGCAAATTTTTATCCCCATTCTCTTAATGTTTTTTCCCACCCCTCCAATCCTAGAATCATTATTATAGTATTCTATCATTGCACTTGAAAATCTTTTGAGTGGCTATATTTCATCGCTAATTTTTTTTTTCACAATATATATATATATATATATATATATATAAATGAAACGAGTAAATTTCTTGAAAATATTTCAACGTTTATTTTGTAAAGTAATTATACATTATGAGTTACTCCATCTTAAGGCATATGGAATTAAGAGAAAGAAATCCTAAAAGCCAAAATATACATTTTTCTTTTTTTTGAAAGCCAAAATATACATGTAGAAGAAATCAATAATTCATTGTAAATTATTTGAGACGGAGACCTAACGAGAAAATAGACAATTTTCCACAATTAACGATGTGGACTACTCTTTCGGGTGAAAGCCCATTACTAACTCTTCCAATTGGATCTCAGAGTATCAGACCATTTGGCTGGTATTCCCTCAATTCCCGTGACATCCCCCCCTCCTTCGTCTCTCTCTCTCTCTCTCTCTCGTCCTGTGTGGCTGATGCCTGATGGGAACAATAATAATAAATGATCATTCTCTTGGGATATCTGTCATTTAGGAATACTAAAATACTTGTTTAATACTATCTGTTACTTATTAATTGGGTCATAGTTATCTGTTATTTGTAATTTGGTTATAATCGCTTGCAATTTGTATTACTGATTATTGCAGGCTTTGATTATACGTATATATATATATATATATTTATTTAATTCATTGGACTAAATATATCCTTTTCGTTGATCATTCCAACTTTTTAGAAAGGCCCAAATATATCAATCTCATATAAAGGCTTAAGCCTTTAAACTTGTTATGCATTTAGGCCGCGCCTAAAATTAATATTTTTTACTTGATATACAAATAATTATTACTTATTTTATAATTTCATAATTTTATTTGGCCCAGAACAATTCAAAATTTATTTTAGAATAAAATTTAAAGTCTTATAAATTAAATGTCAAATATAAAAATTTGCAAAACATTTTTATACAATCAGTCAAATATTGTGTAAATTTTAACCGTCAATTGAAATTAAATCAACAAAAATTCAATTTCCCCACATGCAATAGGCTCAATTGAATGGATTTGGGTAAATATCAAAGAACGGCAAAGTAAAATTTATTTTATACTTTTACCGTACTATTAAAATACAGAAAGCAAATCAACATTTTGAAAATGAGAAATATAAAATAAAATAAATCAGAGTTCAATTTGTATTATCCTCATTTAGTTATTCGGGGAAAAAGACATTATAATCGATCTGTCGCCCGCATCAATAGAAGTAGATGTTGCTCTTTAATATGCTGATAATAATTTTAAAATGAATTACTTCTAACATTATTTAAATTATATTAATTAGTATATGCATTTCATATCTCATCATCCACATAAGATACATCCATGCAAAAGATATTTCCATAAATTTTTTAAATCACTCTTTTAGTTATTGTAGTTTGATAAGTTCTCTTGGACATATGTAATAAAGTACCATTAAAACGTTAAGAAAAGATGTATAACTAGAATTCAATTCTATTTTTGTAAGATAAGGTGGAGCAATCTTTATTACATTTTTTAAAAAAAATCAACTTAAAGAGGTATCGATAGAATAGCTAAGAAAAGCTGTGAAAGGACCAATCCTTCAATTATTTTTTTGGATAGGCATGGACAAGTCTCTGACTCTATTTCTTTACGAGAGGCACATATATGTTTTTATATATATTTTATATTTGTATTTTTTTAAAAAAAATGGTTTGCAATATTTTTGTTTTTGATAGAATTTGTATGTCTTCCTTTAGTCTTTTAATTAGCTTGAAAAGGTTGGATATGACAATGCCTCAAACTATTTTATTATTTTAGATTTAAAAATGTAGAGTATATCCCTTATTTTAATACTAATTAAAGAAAAGTAAGGTTGTTTTATCTTTATTTTTTTAAAATAATAAGAGAACTAGTGGGTCTAGCAAAATATACATGTAAAACTAGTTCAATATAGGTTGCTCAATCCATAAACTTGCTGAAAAAGAAATGGATAATTGACTAGAGTCACACGTCAATTAAAGAAGCATATATACCTAATGTTAAGCTTTAATCAAGTAGGCTTCTATTTCTTCTAATTTAATTTAAAGAACTTAATGGATCAATATCACTCAAAATCAAACAATATGATACACACACACACACACACTTACAAATCTTATATGATCTTATGGAAAGACTAATAATGATGATATCTTATTATTTGTAGTTGAAACAATATGTGTTGTAAAGTATTGATTTATTGTAAAGTATTGATTTATCCAGCTGTCGCAACTTTGAATAAATTATGAACATGCATTTGGATACAAAACCTTTCTATTCTATAATGAAATAATTTTTCCACTCTTTCATGTATTAAGAAAATTTAGTTGGCAAATAAAGTATTTGAGTTTATAATTATGCTTTCAATGTAGGAGATCTTATAATACTTACTAAGAAGGCCGTTTCAATTAATATCACACTAAGAAATCAATTGTAACTACTAATATATTTACATGTACTCATTACAGATACTTTGAGATTCATAATGTCAGGTAATATTAAAAATAAAACCATAGAATTCTTTTCTATCATATAGAAAAATAAATGATTTCTTTCACTATGATTGTTGTTACAACAAGATTTATCGTATGACAAACACTAACGGTATTACAAAGAATGATAAGAATAATAATAATAATAATAATAATAATAATAATAATAATAATAATAATAATAATAATAATAATAATAGCATGAAATGTAATCCTTTATTTCAACAGTAAGACTCTTCTACCCTCCACTCTGAGTAAGTAACTAGTACATAATACACATATCTATGATAGGATTGGGAAAGAATTACCATAGATGTAACCATTTCAGATTCCTCTTGTTCCATCCTCAAACTTCAACAACTCTTTTCCGATACCTGTCTTAGCTCATGCTGATCGAGTCAGTGCAAACCGACTTTGATACATCCAAATAATTAAGACGACACGTTCCAAGAAGGATTTCTGGCAGCTCTTCTGGTGTATTGCCCTGCAACTCCATCACAGACTCTCATCAAATGATATCAAACCAAAACACTTCATATGGTTCCTCTAGTGAACTTAGTACTTCATAGAATGTAATGAAATAGTTTATAGAGCATATGATGCCTTAAATAGGCGGGAGCCATTAAACTAAGACAAACATGAAAAAGAAAACCATTGTTTTTACCTGTATCAAGAATGCCATTTCTATGACGAGATTGTTCAGATATCCAAGCACAAGGCTAACTACACCCCTCGCCACAGTGGATGAGCCAACATCAATACAGAGCTGAAAATTTTGAAACATAGTTAACGATAAGGACTTGGTACTTTGTTTTCAATTTTTTGTGTCATTAAATCATGCAAAAAATTGCCATTGGACAATATATGGTACAAAGTCAATAAGGACATATCGTTTTTGCAATTATACCTCCAGGTAGTTTTTTCCTTGGAAATAATTGACTTCAAGTCCTTGACCAACCAAACAGGATTTCTTTCCAACGCTCTGTTTTACTATCCAAGATCCCTGTGAAATCATGTCTAATAATATGTAAGCATTGATGGTGATTTCAGAAAAGTAGAGACATGTTAAAGCACAAATTTTGAAAAAAAAAATGTTAAATCCAGGAAAAGGATGTCTGCTAAACATGGCTGCATGCGAACCTGTGAAATGTAGGGTATGAGCTTGAATCTTGAATTCCTAAAAGCATTGTCACCATTGACAAAACGCTCGAGCAGAGGTGTTTCTTCTAATGGAGTTTTTAGCATATAATATAGGGCCAAATTATATGTGGCTGCGCCTGGAACCTGATTCGGTAGCCAAGAACTATGAATGATCTAGATCCTAGATGAGCGGAAGATAAAAGTGCAATAAAATCCAGAGTACCTGTATGTTAATGACGAAAAAGAACTCTGGTCCTCCACGAGCAGCATATTTCTGTACAATTTTACATTTAACTTGTATGAGCGATTATCTTCGATGAAGATGATGCATATTTTTTAAATGAATTTTAAATGAACTAGAATCACAAGCAAGCATCCATCCCTTCCAATGACCCCTCTTCAACTTGCTATAGCTGAAAATGGGGGAAAGATAATTTTTACATTTAATGTATGTGCATCTAATAATTGGAGTACAAAAATACATACAATATATGAGAAAACATTTATAGACAACAATAAAATTTTTATGTATAAGAAATTTGTGTTCATCAAATAGATAGATATTGTATAACTTCATTATTGATTGTGAGACTATAAAGTCGTAGTAGTGAGGATATGAATAGTAGTTATTCTAGGTAGTTATGAGAATTAAAACATGCCATTTTTTTTCATTTGTACACTCGCACATTGAGTGTTCGTTAGGTTCGAACCCCCGACCTCACACTTTATGTGTGAGATTTATGCCACTGGGCAAAGGGCCACTTGGCATACTAAAAGAGGACTGATGCTTTATATATAGATATTGACAAGATCCATTTATCAAGGATGGATCAATGCTGCAACAAACCAGGTGGGTAAATGCAGTAGAAATGGACAAATTTTAGCATGTGGTGGTGCTGCTATGGTTGCTGGCGCATCCTGGTGGCTCATCCCTATGTCTGTTTGCATAAGCAGACACAAACACACACACACATGTTTTTGCGTATAAATGATTCCAATGGCAGTAATATGGAACCTGAACAATGCTTCCATATCGGCCAGCAAGATTGTCCTCATGCTTGTCTGATCTTAGCCAATCTGCACCAATCATTTGCATCAAAGTGCCTTTTGCCTTGATCTGACAAAAGAAAGAAAATTTCCAAATTATAAATTGAAAAGAACCTCATTCGGATGCATCATGTATCATGAATCGCATGTGCAATTTCACTGAAGCAAAGCAAAAAAGCAAAATAGTGAAATTAATGATGGTCATGGAGGATGAAGTGGTAGAGATACAATTGATCTTATGATTTGAATAGGCAACTGCAGCTTGAAATCACATAGAACATGCATTTGAGGAAAAATCAGACAAGTATCTAAAAAGAATTTGTAAACTCAAACTGGTCATCTTCTTCCTAGTGTTCTGTAAGGTAATCTATGTGTTTTATCTCATCTTTCATGAGTCTGAAAAGAATTAACACGAAAACCCTTCCAATTATATTTATGGCCTAGAAGATTATTCAATGTCGTCATTTCTAACCATATAACAGTGGAAGGAAAAAATGCTACCTTTTGGTTGTCTGCTAGATAATTTTCACCACGTATAAGGAATGAGGAAGGATCAGCTGCTGCCCAGCTACAGGGCATGTTAAAACTGGAATCTTTTGGAAGTGTGGAGCCGTAACAGGTTGACACACTTTCTTTTTCCCAGGACATCTCTTGCAAGTCCACATAACCCTTTTTCTGGACTGCAAATGTTAAGAATTTCAAGTCATTCCCAAATCATTTATTTCTTTAGTAGTATGCAGATTCAGGCAATCCAAGTTGTTTCTGCACACTAACCTGCAAGACCATGCAATTTTTTCACGAAGTTGGCAGCCGATGACAATTTTGGCTGGTATGAGTCCTGCGTAGTTCATATTAAGAAGACCATGTCAGAGGCAATGATACTGGTATTCTTGCTTGCATTAATAAGAGAAAGGGATGCCATTCATACAAAATATCAAATGCCTGTTTGAATTTGGGAACCTTAATTTTGTCATCATTAGATTTGCGACAAAAAAATGAAAATGTAAGAACGGACTATATAGAATCTGCTTCAGTGCAAGGAAAAGCAAGAACAAAATAATTCAAGCAAAACCTCCGAACAAGGACATTGGGGAATACCACATAACATAATTCTGGACTCATGCTTGAATCCCAGCCATTCTCTAATGTCTCATCATCTGAAGGTTCAGGAACATCAAAAAATTCATCAGCTGCATCACTTAGTGCGATAAGACTGGAAGCCCCGGAAGGCTGTTTCAATGTCTCATCTTCTGTTTCATTCTGTATCCTTTTGATGGAAACTTCTGTCTTGATCTCCTCCTTTTCATTCTCAGGAACCCCAATATCTATTGTCGGATCTCCCGATAAATATTCATGGCTAGTATTTCCTGCTTTTGCTCTGAACAACTCTCTCAGGGCTGCAAAAAGGAGCATCAACATTTAGGAGAATTTGAGCTGCAAAGAGGAAGAGTTTCATTTGAAACTGGATTTGTACTGCACCTGCAACTCTCCCAAGCATACGGATAGTAATAGATCTTGCAGACGCTTTTTTCAGATAGGATTTCCAGAACTTCCAATCAACAGCGAGCATGTGCTTTATAACACATTCTTTTCCTTGCTGCGTAGGAGTAATTACATATCCACCACCTGTGTGGTTAAGTACACGAAGTCACTATTAATGCATGCAAGAATTTGATGTCCACCATTCCCTAGGTTACGCACAAACCATTGCACTCTGAAGATGAGTCCTTATGTAATGTAGGTGAACTTTAAAAGGAAGGTACGATAACAACTACTGTTTTTATTTGGAAAATTTCAGCAATCCTACATTTTTATTGTATACTGGCTGATGTTTTAAGTATCAATCTTGTTAACCTTTATAGTGTAGTCAATTTTTAGTCAAAAGCAGAGGGCATAAAATTGCCGCAGAATTTATTTTGTTCATAAAGCAGTGAAGTCAATTTTGACCCTGAGTTCTGAGGTACAGAAAACTGTTGCTTCTCAATTTTGATCTTTTCCAATGTTTAAGAAAGATGTTAGACCTTTCATTACTCGTAAAAGAAGAATCATGTTTTCTTTTCCTTTCCACCAGCAGAAATGATGGGTGTTCACAATATGGGCAACAGAGGGTAAAAGGTGTTAAGTTTGTGCATGAAAATTAAGCCAAGTGACACACAATTACTAGTAATAAATGGAAAAAGGGTGTCAAGTTTGTGCATGAAGCTTTAGCCCAGTGACATTATTGATTGGAAAGGGCATTCAAAATTTAATAGTCTAAGCATACATTACTTTTAAGGCAAGCACGGACATATCCATCTTGGGGTGGACACTTCCTGTGGAACACCGAATGGTAGAGAATCACTGCAACCAAAGCAATAGAAAAGTGCATCAGATAAACTTTTTAACAATTATCAAGTTTACAATAATTCCCAGTTAAAAAGTACCGTATGTGCCATCATCTTCTCTTCTCCAATAACGTCGCAGCAACAAGTCTCTTCGTTTCATTGCCCTGCAAACAAGGCCATTAACGGTACTAACTCCTTCCAAGAATAGATTCCAAGCTGAAGTTAAAATTCTCACCATGGTAGCCAATGGTTATATAGTTGAATGTGAATTATATCTGTGTGACCATCAAGGTGCTCAACCACGCTGCCACGGTAGAAACAGAAATCCCACCTGCTCAAAAGTACTTAGTAGGTCAACCAAGCAATAACTAGTATCACGCAAATGTTACACATTATTCAAACTCAATATATTAACACTTCTATAGGAATTTCATGCATTAAACAAATCAACAGGTCTGCTATTGGATGTCTACATAAAGATAAGAAGTATTGGTTTCAGACATGGGCTAACCAGGTGCAGCATTTACTTCAAGTAATCGCTTGAGAAGGATCAGATTTCCTAAGAAACTAAACTTTGATAAAATGACTATATCCAGTCTCAGATGTAAAATTCATATTTAGCATGAACAATAGCAAAAGTCTTTATCAGTTAGCATGCATATATTTACTGATTCAATAATTGATGCTAACAATCTTCTGGCTTTGCCTTATTCTAAAATCCTTGAACATTTTTACAGCATGCTTATTGTAGATTACAACAAATCTGAAGCCTTAAATTTGTGCAGAAGGAGGAGTCTAGCAGCCTTACTCTGTTCTGGAGGTCCCAAGAGACATAAGGGTACGGAAAACAGCTTCTGAAGCTCCTTCAATGACACCAACTGCCATTATGGCTGGGTGGTCATCCCAATGCTGAGAATAACAATTTGTTAATTCATCAAGGAGGCAAACATGCAATCAACTGAAAGATTAGTAAGTCAAAAGAATCTACCCTTCCATTGGAATCTCTGTCTTTTGCTTCTTTGAAGAGACGTAATCCTAAAGAGGCAACAAAATACGGACATCAACTGTAATTTCCAAACAATGATTGTTTTCCAGCCCAAAGTTCTGAAGAGTATAGTCATTACCATTTTGACAGCCAAATATCTTCCACGGAGAAGGTGATAATACATCGGACGTCATTGCATTCACATGCATAGAAGATGCAGAAGTCCAGTCGATAGACCTTTTATTTGCCATTCTCTTTGAAACACTCATGCTGCTAAATACACAGTAATATAAGTCTTGGTTTATTAAAACACGGGAAAAAAAGTCAAACCTTTGGCTCCCAAAACAAAATGCAGTTTCAATCATAATGCTGTTAAAATACACAGTAACAAAATGTTGCAACTTCAAACATAATTTAGAAGTTAAGAGTAATTTTCCATCAAATTATATGATCAATGATCCATTTTTGTAATAAGCCTCTGAAGAATTTGAACTGAGATATCTTCCCAGAAATGCAGGCAAAAAGAACTTGATACATTTTATTTTAATCTCTAAAATACACAAATAGGTCATGGAGAACAAAGTAAAAAAATTGTTAATATATGTCTACATAAGAAGTCTAAAAATATCCAGTTGTTCAGGTTTTGGAACATCTTCATCAGAAATGCAGACAAAAGCAAAATTTGCTACCTGAAAGGCTGCCATTTTCTTTCGGAATACGTTTTCAAATCCTTTTCCGGGTTAAGTGCAGCTTCCTGTAAAGAATGAATCCACCGACCAGCTTCTTCTGAGCTGCTCACCCCCAGCTATAAAATTTGAAATTACATTGTCATCCACCTGAACTATAAGCATATTTTCTATAAAGATTAAAACCAAAAAAAACATATCATACCTTCAGCCGATCATTATGATTAGAAGTGTTGTAAAGGGTAAAAGTGAAAAATAACTGCAAGGCACAAGAAAACTCATATAAGCATAAGCAAAAGTAGATCACTTGATCTTAGCTTGTCTATCACTGTTCACAGTGAAATTTAATTTTTGAAAAACGTACCTTTCTATGGTAGCTCTCTCTTCCATTGTCCACGACGCGAATACAGGAGTCTATAATTGCACTTCTCAGAGGCTCCTGAACAAAAATGGTCAATCAATATCAGAGCAAAGAGGTCAGTGTCAAAATCAAGTGTCTACGATGCAATGATTAGGGAGATTTCCTGTAGATAAATTCGCAAGATGAACTACCATTCATTCTTATGTTTATTAGGATACTTTTTGAGCTGTCGCATGAATGTAGTTATTTCAGCTCATATTTTTGATGAATTGTATCAATAATCAATCACATAATTTAACATAGAACTATAAAATTGACGTAAATTTTCACGACTCAGTCATCCAATCACCTATGCATTATTAACAATTGAAAGGAGGAATATATTTCGTTTACATAGTCTTATTTCCCAGTAGTTATTAGCAGTAATGGGAATCTGATAAAGTAAAGGAGAAAATGCACCACAATAGGATTTATGCATAAAATAACCATTTCAAAAGTTGAAAAGCATGATTATGTTTGTTTTAGCACAACAGAATGTTATCCATATTTCATTATATAAAACTCTCCTTACACTTTCTTTCAACATTCAGTTTTATTATTGCTCTTAACTCAATAAGACAACCCCACTAGACAAGTCCTCACTCCTGTAATATTTTCCTACGCAAAAGTTGTTAAAGCACATATTACAAACAAAGTTTGAAGCACAGAAACCCAATTTCAAAACTTGAATTTGACATATAATCGTCCGAAACGAAACTAGCAAACTTGAGTCTCCTTTGTTTTTCTGAGATACAGAAGCATGCAAAAGCGAACGAAAGATTTTTCCTTCAGCAATACACTTTCAGTTAGAATTCATAATCAAAATTGAGTAATGAAATGCAAAAGATCTGCCATCGAGAAAATGAAATTAAAAATAGTATCAATTTAACTGCTTTATATTTATTTAAAATTCCAGTAAGCATGTATCCTACCCACCATTATGTTTTATCAAATATACCCCAATGGATTAGTAACATTTTCTAAAAGAGAGGTACTTGAAATTACAAAGAAAACAAAGCTTAGTTAAATGAACTCAAATAAGATAAAGTATGCTGCATTATGTGATGCCGTGCAAGATCAGGCCAGAAAGAAAGTAAAAAAAATAATAGTAATAAATAATAGAAAACTAACAATTAAAAGAATCCAAAAACTGATAAAAACACCATAAAATTTCTTTTTGTGAAATTGAAAGAAAACCTGAAATTCAATTAGCACATTCACGGCTGAAGCAAACTGATCATACAGATATGTACATATACATGACATACAAAAACTATAACGTATAGAGAGCCGGAGCCATTATGTTGGGATTCAGACGTTCAGTTGTCTATAATTCAAGTTTTATACGTAAAACAAATCGAGTTATCCCTTAATACCATTTCATAAATCAAAATATCTCTCGTGCCCCGCCAAGATTAAAAATTCTAACTTTCTCCTGTATGCATATTCCTACGAACTTCTATTTGCATGTCTAGGAAAACAAAAGGAATAAAAGACAACAAAAATTGCACCTCTGTCTCAGAAGTGGGGATTGATTTGAAGCTCTTGAGGCAGTTGTCTTCAAGAATGAAGTACCTTTTACGTGAATATTGCAGCCCAAATCGATTGTGACGAATCAGGTAAAGCCAGCCCTCCCTTCTGCCTTCTTTTTTTGCCATTCCCTTATTCCAAAAATTTGCAGAAAAGGATAAAAAAAAATGCAATCTTATCTATTTATTTTCTTTATTATCGAAAGCCCATTCCAAGAATTTTCTTTCTAGCACAAGTACATGGACATAAATGTATCAATATGCTTGTTTCAGACACAAAGAAGAGAATATTTTTGGGAAGGTTGGAAGAGATTTGATGAATGATCCTCTGATCCCACAAAAGGGAATCAGAGAATCAAATGCAGAATTCCAGATCTCTTTCTTCTTTTTCAAAGATTTCTGGCAAACTGCAAATTTATTGACCTTTTTTTAATTTTTCTTTTCTTCCTGTTCTTTTGTGTTTTTTTCGTTCTCTTCTCCTCCCGCTTGATTAATAAGTTGCTTCTGATGTTTATAGGGAGTTGACGGCTCCATCGTGATGTTACTGATTTGCCCTTATTACAACTGCTACTATTATTATTGTGGTGGTTTTTCCCTATTATTATTTTGTGCTTTTGGTTCTGAATATATTTTTTTTTTTGCCACATTTATGGTTCTTTTTTTGTTTTTTTTTTATGAAAAGATTTTTTTTTAAAGGAAATAGGTTTGTGGCAATTCATTTTTTCAGGGAGTCAATATTTTTTGACTAATACAAAAGTGCATTTTCTAAAATCAATCTGAGACCAATAATTTGCACTTATTTGTGGATTGCCAATCCAGTGGTTTTTTTGCTTTTGAGATAAAAACAACTTCCATGCAGCAATGGAGTTTTATTTTTTTATTTTTTATTGTTGAGATAAATGGCAAATTTCATTAAATAGAATCAAAGTTAAAGCCTCGTCGTCAATTACACGAGAGACATTGGAACCCGACACAGATAGAAAAGTTGCATGTCTGGCTTTAAAATGAGCACATTGATTAACAATATAATGAACATGTGAAAAAGAAACATAACTTGTATATCAAAAATATGCTTGAACATCTGAAATAATTGGACCACCAATAGAAAAATTGGGAGATTGATTACGAAGAAATATTAATCATCAATGAAGTCTAAGTTTATAATTAGCATGTTGATGAATTAATATCCACATTTGTCTACTAGTAAGACTATTGTCTTCTTATTTTTTCTTTTTTTGTTTCAATTAAATAGAAAATAAAAAGGGATTGACAAATCATCTAAGTATGGTAGGAGAAATAGTGGAGTCTAATAATTAGAAGTTAGAAATAAAAAATAATTAAAAACTAAAAGTATATACAACCTACAAAAATCATTTAAATCCTCATCACTATCCTTATATACATACTCCTCAAACGTTTTTGCTATTTCAACTCATGCTACATTCTTCAATTTTTTGAAAAAAAAGATGCTTGGTGGTTGAAGATGTCATCGTCAAACTTATATCAATTGATTGCCCCACATGTGGTAAGCCTAAAATCATTGAGAACTCCACTATAGAAAATGAAACTTCAACCCAAGATAAATGACAGATTTTTGGCTTGAAACCTTCTAACTATAGCTTCAAGTCGAATGAAGCTAGAATTTAACTTAGGCATATCTATGTATATGTAAAATGGAGTCTTCTTCAATGCATCAAAATGTGCGACCCCATTTTGGATTTCACATTCTGCAATGTAGTGTGAAAATTTTGGTGGGAGCAATGAGAGCAAACCTTATTTTGTCTTTGCCATTTCTGCAATCATATATAGAAACATTAGTATATACTACCACTTACAGTAATGTATACTAAAAAGGTTGATATTTTGTACTTCAATTGTTTGCACAATGTACTTTATGTATATAATCCTATTTTTGCAAAAAACTAGCATGTTATCAAATAAAAGTACCAAAATTTCTTCAAATCTTTAATCAAACAACACCACTCTTAGACTAAGTTAAAAAGTAGATCAAATTAGGGTTTTCTTTTTTGTGTGTATAAAAAGCATAAATTGAGAAAAATAAAACACAAACCCAAGCATTTTAAGTACAAAAAATGGTTTTTTTTTCAAATAATTTTGCCATATAATTTTAGGTATAGGAAGTATAAAACCCAAGAAAATGAAGCACAAATTCAGACCTTTCAAATACAATTTAGAAATTTTCACATATTACAATAAAAGTTATATATTTGACAAATGGGTTTAGGTTTTTAACAACTTAAAAAAAAATTCAAACAAAGAAAGATGAGAACACCTATTGGCAAAACTTGTAATACTGAAAAATCACAGACAATGAAAGAAAGCAAAATCCGCAAAATGAGAAGCAAAACGCATACCTCTGCTCTCTTATTTCTCTTCTTCGCATCTTGTTCACACTTTTGGTCATCTCGCCTTCATAGAGTTCTCACATAGAAGTTAGTTTTCTTCTTTTCTTTTTTTGTTTTATTTTTTCTTTTTTTTTTCTCTATAATAGTTGCTTGTCTTTGCGCCCTTTTGTTTGGCAAAGATGAAGTTGGTTTTCCAGGAAAAAAAAACTGTGTTCTTGAAAGAAAAGTTGTCATTTGTTTTGAGTGCAGAGAAATAACTGTCAATTTGTAGGATTTTTTTGTTATTTTGGCTAAGCACAAGAGCATTTAAGTCTTTTTCAAAACAATGGGAATGATTCCTAAAATTTGTGAAAAATTAGGGAAAGTAATGCTTAAAAACAAGTGGGGAGTAAAGTGAGAATTGAAAGTAGGAATAGATATTTTTTCCTAATTAACACTTAAAATAATTTAGTTAGATTTATTAACTAACTTAAATAAATAAGTAAAAAATTTAAAAAACACACACAAAAATCATCTTCTTTTTCAAACCCACCCTACCCTCTCACTCCCAAACCTCGATGGCCCAGAACCACCACCCAGTCCCCTACACCTCTCCTTCCCCTTAGCCAACCATGGCTAATGGCAACTGGCCATGACCCCTGGTTGCTCCACCTACCCCTTGTCCCCCTACCTCCCTTCTCCCAGCCAACCATAGTCTGAGTTAGCCATGGCCAATGGTTGTGGACTGCCTACCTCGCCTGGTGGTCACTGGCCAAGGCAACCGGACCCAAGTGGGATTGTGTGATTGGGGGTATATATGTATTTATATATATTTATATATGTCTATACATAATATGCATGTCTGTGTGTATATATATACTTATGCACATATATATATATATATAAATTTTATAATGTTCTAGATATATATTTTTTAGATGCTTTTGTGGTATTTATTTTTTAGATGTTAATTTTTTACCTTTTTAATGAGAGTTAAATGACATTTCCCATTTTGTAGATTTTTGCATAGATAGATAAATTTTAGGAGGTTGTGGATAATTAGTCGTATAATTTTCATCAATAATTAATGAAAATTAGGGACGGATGACCATAACTGCTTTAAGATGGTTGGAAAACTAACTAAAAGTGTTCATGATCTAAAATTCAGGACTAACATTGGATATGTAGTTAAACTTTGGAATTGAAAGGGTAATTTTTTGAAATTGATGCTTTTTACATGTTTAAAACTAAATAAATAAACAAACCCAAGAGTCCAAAGATGGCATGAAGGCATCAACACCATTGTTTTTTGGTTATTTTTATTTTATTTTCTTTATTTTGTACTAAAAAAATTAATAATTTTTAATTCAAGACAAACTTCAAAAAATTAAACTTAACTAAAGTAATATGAAAATTATTAAAGTTTTCATAAACACAAATTGATTGTTAAAATTGACTGATATTTTCTTTGACAAAAGTTTGTAATATAAGAAATTAATCATAAAAATTCATCATTTAATAACACTAGAATATATGATGAAGACATGATGATGATGATGATGATGATGATGATGATGTATTCTGGATCCTATTTCGTGTTACACTTTAGGCTACATAATTTATCTGGACTTGGTTTCGGGGAAGTTCAAGCATGATATTCCAAACAACTTTTTCTCCATCACACTTTGATCATGGCAAAGCAGAGATATCCAAGAAAATGTCTTTGCTGGTATTTTGTAAGAAAAATTGGCAAAAATCCCACCTGCTCTAACCAATAATATTTAAGAAAATAACTCAGACCGACCGATTCAACCAATTTGAACAGAAAGTAGTCAAAGTTCCAGTCCAATTTAATAATTAAAATCTATTCGTGAATAAATTAGTTTAAAAGGAGATACAAAATCGACTGAAGTGATACTCATTTTTCCTCTTAACTTGTTAATGGGTGTTTTTTTTAAGTAAAAATTAAAGAAATTAATTTGACATATCAAATTAATATATTGGAATTATTGTGAAATAGAGTGTGGAGAAAGTTTTATAAATATATACTAAGCAGTTTTTATTTTTTTTCTATATATATTTATAATTTTTGATATTTTTTAATATATTTATATGATATTAAATATAATTATAATGCTGTCATGCCCCAAAATGAAACCATACAGCCTAGTATTGAGGCATGAAACTCAATCCCAAAATAATGAGTTGCCAATTAAAATTGTAACCTTAAATAAAACTCCAAATGTTCTTAGTAGTGGGCGAGGGAAAATTTCTTGATCTTAAGGTAATTTTGCTCATGGCTTTGTAGTACTTTGTTGCGATAATAAATAGGTCGATAGATTTCATCCCAAGCTGAGACCAAGACTAAGCTAAGTAAGGCCATTCACACCGCCAAATATATGTGTAAAACTTCTCCTAGCTCGGGTTTGGCAAGCATGGGCAGTGAGGAGAGATAGTTCTTAAGCTCGATCAGGACCTGGTCACACTATTCAGTCCATTAGAAACATTTTCTTTACATTTTTGAGAATCTTGAAGAAAGGCAGAATCGTGTTGGCTAATCGAGCGATGAACCTACCAAGGGCTATGATTTGCCCAACCAAGCACTGCTTGTCTCTTACTGTTTGGGAAGGGGTGATGTCCAAAACTAGGATTTTCTCCAAATTTTCTTTAATGCCCCTTTGACTGACTATGCAATCTAGGAACTTGCCTTATCGAAACCTAAAGGTACATTTATCAGGGTTGAGTTTCATGTTGAACGCCTGCAGTATTAATAATTTATGGTTGGGGTCAATTAAATGGTTTCCTATTTTCTCTGTATTGATGATCTTGTCGTTGACGTAAACTTCCATTGACTTTCCAATCTCATTTTTTAACATAAAGTTTATTAGTCTTTGGTTAGTCGCTCCTGTATTTTTTAGCCCGAAAGTCATGACCATGAAATAGTATACCCCCATTGGGGATGATGAAAAATATCTTATCCCTGTCTTTTGGTGCTAAGAATATTTGTTAATATCTTTGAAAAGCATCCATCATACTTAATAATTCACAGCCAGTAGTATAATTGACTAGCAAATCTATACGAGGTAAGGGATAAGGATGTTTAGGACAAGCTTTATTCAAATCAGTAAAATCATTACACATGCTCCATTTTCCCTTATTTTTAGGGATGAGAATAACATTACAAAGCTAAGATAGATATTAAATTTCTACAATATATCCCACCTCTAAACGTTTGTTGACCTCTTCCTTGATGATCTGGCATTGTTCAGCATTGAAGGTCCTCATCTTTTACTTCACTGGATTGTTGGAGAGATCTATAATCAGATAGTAGACGATGATCCTGGGGTCGATCCCCTAAAGGTCAAAAGCTTTCCATGCAAACACGTCGACATTCTTATGCAAGAAATCGACCATAGGACATTCTATGTGGTGGCCTATGTCGCTCTCAATGTGGGTGGTATAGTTAGGGTTCCCTAGTTCCAAGTCGATTGTTTAGTTTTCGTGATAGGATCGACCCTTATCTTTTCAAATTTGCATTTCTTGGCTTGTTGTCCCTCCTCGGGTTTTACTACTAAGGTGTCCCTAAGGGCTTTAGATGTGGTCAACTTTTTTGCTCACTAACTTGACTAAAATGGTGTAGCAACACCAAGCTTCTTGCATGTTATATAGGAGTTTCCCTATCCTAGTAGCGGTCAGGAATTTGACTTTCATATGATACATGGACACAATGGTGCAGAAATCATTAAGGGCTGGTCAATCGATGATGGTGTTATTTATAAAAGGTACGTTTACAACTATGTAGTTGATCATTAGAGTCCTGTGCCAAGAGGGTTCTCTAAGTGATTTTGATAGATTGATGGATCCTTTGAGCACAATTTTTCAGCCTCCGAATCCAACTAGAGATGTATGGACAGGCTCAAATTTCAACTGGCCTATATTCATTCTTTTCAGAGCTGAGAGAAAGCAGATGCTCTTAGAGTTACTGTTGTCGACCCAGACCTTTCTCACCTTAAAGTTGGCAATCTCAAAAAATACAATCATGGAATAGTCTAATATGTAGTCAGCTTTTGAGTTCTTCAGGTGAGCAAGGTCAATATTAGTGAAGGAAATTGGTTCTAAATTGGTTGAGAGTTGGAAAACTGTTCCAACCATAATGGATTTGGTCGACTCCAGACTTTGCTAATTCTACCTTCTAGCAGACTTCAAATCCCTCTTGATTGGGCCTCCAACAATGGTATTGATTACTCATTTGATTGGTGGGCAGGGATCATGGGTGGGCTTCTTTCTTTTATCTTCCTTTCTTGGGCTAACTGATATTTCTCTACAAAAGTTTGGTCAGTTTTACCCTCATTTTCTCGTGCACTCTCATCGATGAATTTTTTGAGATGGCCTTGTCAAATCAGCCTCTCAATCGCATCATACAAATTGAAGCAATCTTTTATATCATGGCTCTTCTGCTTATAGAAATGACAATATTCCTTGGATTTCCTCATGGCCATTATTTTAGCTAGTTTTTTAGGTTTCTTTAGGAGGTTGTCATGTTGGATGGCAAACAACACCTCCTTTGTAGAAAGATTAAGTAATGTATCATCGTGAAACTATTTGATGGGAGATTGATGATCATTTCTCTGCTATCGATCATCTTTCTCCTTGGCCTTCTTCTTATCGACCTCAAGGTTGCAATATTTGAGCCTGTTCATGTTCGCCTAGGTCATGTACCTTTCTGCAAGGTTACACAGCTCCTCCTTCGATCTGGGCCACTCTTACACTAATGCATTGGAACACACCTTGTGTTGAAGGCCTAGGAAAAGCACATTAATTAGAAGTCTGGTAAAAAAATTATGAAGAGATTTTGTAGCGAGTCAACCTACCTGGTCGACAAAAGGATCAATCTCAAAGCTAGCTCCGAACATGTTAGATAACCGATGGTTCCTCACTCCCAACTCTCATTGGGACCATCGAGCATTTGTGTTTGACCTATGGCCTAATCGAATATATCAACAATGCACAGAGGTTTCCCCACAAAATGAAGTTAGAGGTCGACCGAGGTTGACAACACGTCTGGGCTTCAAAGCTGATATAAGTCTAGCAATATACTTTACATCTAATTCTTGGGTTGATAGCCATTGAGTTGGGCTTATTAGGCCATCCCATATCAACTAGTAAGTTCATTAAACACACAAAAAAGAAAAGAACTAATCTGTCCATATGGCAATAATATACTAAAATTGTGCTAATTCATCATCAAAAGATTTTCAATTCTAATTCTCATAAAAAATGGGTTCAACATCTTAATTGGGACTATGGTCTAAATATGCCATAAAGAAGTTTGAAATATAGGAATATGAGTAAAGGACTCAATAAAAGCCAAGTATGTGCAATATGAGTTCAACAACATATCATGATCAAAATGATACTTAGTGATAAACATTTAAGAAGAACGATGATAAGTAATCATACATAATGCAGTAGGAAAAAAAGGAAATAACAATAACTATTTTTTGTTAATAGGCCAACAATTAAATGTGATGATCAAGCTAGTGTTTGTGGTAGTCAGTCAACCTTATAACTCCCATAATATTAGTCCCTTATCGCTCTGGCAAGGTGTAACCTTACCAAATAATGCCTAAGCTTAGGCCCTTAGGAAATCCTATGACCCACCTCTGCCATAAATGGCTTCTGTTGTGCACTAGAAGGATTAGGCCACGGAGGATTGGGATTCAACCGGCAAGCTTGCTGCCACCCAGTGAAGTCCCTCACATACCTAGACCAAGTTGGATCTATTTAATAGTAATAGTAATAATAATAATAAATTTAATTATCAGTTGATCATTGCATTTAACTGCTAGTATAGAAATATTATTAAATAAAAAGAGATCATAAAAGAACTTGTTTTCTTTTAACTTGTAACAAAATAAGAAAATTATATGTGCATAGTGGAATATAAATATAGTGCAATGTAAATTGAAGAAAAGTTTCATGGAATGCATCACAGTATATAACCTTCCAGGTTATGAAAGGTATTATTATATATTGTATATAGGAATTGGCAGTCACAATACTTTGCATCCATTTAATCAATGATCTTCAATGGGCTACCTCGAATAACTTGTGAAGTATTGATAAAAATTAATACAATTTCATCTAATGAATGTTTTTAATAAGGGCTTAAATATACTCGTTGTAGAATACCCATACAACACTTTTATGACCAATGCCTAGAAAGGCCTAAATACATGAACAATTCTTCCTAAATTTAATGTAAAAACCCTAATGGGAACTTTACTTGTTACCTTCATTAGAAGTATCCATTACATGATCATGAACTTGAATGCACCACTTATAGATTTTAAAGGCTCAATACAATACTCAACTTTCCAATTAGCAACTGGCCTCCAAAGATTTCAAGAAATAAATAATCTTCATCTAAGAGTAATTTGTTTTTTTATACTAGTGCAAAAACTAGACACAAGTTATAACACTCTTGTAGCATTAAAGATTAGAGAAACATCATTAACTTAGCCACAATTTTGTTTTGAAACCAAAGTTGTTCTAAAAGCAGGTTACACTTTTACAGTAGTAAATTTTCATAACTTTCAATAATTAAAATAAATAATATGAGGATTCAATATTTTATTTGTTCTTTTTCTAAATAATTTCAAGTTTATGTAAAAAAATGAAAAAATAAAAAATAAAAAATCAAAGCACATCTATTGGCATGGTAATAAATCCCTCAAATTAAAAGAAATCCAAATATGATATATATTCAGGCAGTTAAACTTGATGAATTTTAAAACAATAACTACATGGCTTGAGTTCGTGAAACTTTCTAGTAATATCGCTAACACGTAAAAGTTTCTTGGTAAAATTTATCACTTCAGAATACTATCATTTAGATGGGGTAAAGAAACTTCTAAACTGAACTACCCCAGACTCGCCACTTAGTCTAGTAGGGTCTTTTTCAAATTTTTATAAAATTCCAGAAAACTTATTTAAATGTGAAAATTTGTATATAAATTCTAGACATATTTAGTTTGATACATGAATGTTTTGACATAAAATTACCATATTTGACCTATGAATTGATATAAAACTTTTGGCCCTAGAATCTAAAAATCAAAACCTAACAACATCAACTATTAAACTTCGCAAATATCAAGTGCATACAAATACAAATAACACTACAAAAAAATATAATATTTGTAACAAATTAATAAGTGACAAAATGAAAGTTTTCACTAATAACATGCATTGAGTGATAGTAACTTTTATGTTGTCATTAATGATGATTTTTAAGTGACAACAATTTTTATCTTGTCATAAAATGACTCAATAGTGACAAAAATTAATATTTAAAGTTGTTACTATTAACAATTAGAGACACCTATGGTGACAACCAAATGAAAATAAAATTGTCACAATAATTTGTGACAAAATTTTCATTGTTACCATAGATGTGTCACTAATTGTACATGATAACAACTTTAACATTATTTTTGTCACTATCTTTGTCACCTAAATTATATAACTAGTGACAAGTTTTGCATTATCACATATTATTTTGTCACTAATTTATCTTTTTCTTGCAGTGCAATATGATATATAGTTTATCAAAAACTTATGTTTATATCATAATTCAAATATGGAATCATACCTACAAAAAAAGGAGAAACACAGTCGACGATGTTGAGATTTCCTGGCAATCCTTTTCTTGCCCTACCATTTGGGATTTCTTCAATGGAGAGGAATGTGTTGAGAAATTTCCAAGGAAAATTATTTTGATGTTTGATGTGTATTTTAAAAAAAAAATAGTACTTTGAATGTTATGTGGAGAAGAAGACTTAGTAAATTAGGTGTTCTAAGTGCTGAAAATTTTGTCCTTATCTACTTAATTGCTGGTTTGTTATTTTATTTTTTTTAATTATTTTTTATTAAAAATGAAATTAATTCTAATAAATAAGATTAATTTATTTCCTAAATAATCGACTAATCTCAATTCATTAAGATTTATAAATAGAAAATATGGGACACTACATCTCTCCCCCCTTAAAAGAAATTAGTCCCCAAATTCTAACTTGAATTAGCAGGGACATCCAAATGATTTTTTTTTTTATCATATTTTCTCCTTATTTTCTCAAGTCACATTCTCCATCTTATGGCACCTCCATAGAATTTTTACTAGTAAGATACTCTTTTGGTGCATAACCTTTGCATTCTTTTATCTAGGATTTGGACTAGTCACTCTTTGTAAGTATTCTTGAAGTGACAATCCTTATATTTTTGTGATTTGCTAAGGATCCTCATGATACTTATTTAGTTGTAACATATGTAAGACATTATTTAATCTTGTAAGGTTTGGTGGTAGAAGTATTTGATAAGCTGCTGATTTAATTTTCTCTATTTATTTGAAAAGCCAACATACCGAGGCTCAACTTTCCTCCTTTGCTAATTCTTACAAATCCTTCTCTGAGTGATACCTTAAAAGTCCTATATTCCCAACATTGAATTCCAAGTATTTCTCTATCATCTATATAGCTTTGAGTTATAAGTAGGGTAAGTTTGCTCTAATAGTTTTAATCGTCTTCAGGCATAGGCTATTATCTTACCATTTTATATCAATATACATCCTAAGCCTTCTTTAGAAGCATCAATTTACACCACAAATTGTCAGTACCATTTTGTAGTGCCAATATTAGTGTTGATGTAAATATTTTCTTAAGCTCTTGAAAACTATCTCATATTTCTAAGTCCACTTAATGATACTTTCTTCTTTATCAGTCTAAACAACAAAGCTACTATTTTTTTATTGTTTGAGAAATCCCTAACCTCCTACGATAACCTACCAACTCTAAGAAACTTCTCATCTCAATCACCATTTTTGGTTTTTTCCACTCTAGCATTGCTTCAATTTTGGATGGATCGATCGTGATCTCATCTTTAGGAATTATATGACCTAAAAAGGCTACCTTATCAAGCTAAAACTCATACTTATTGAATTTGGCTTAAATTTTATGCTCTCAAAGTATTTGTAACACTATCTTAAAGTGTTCTTTATGTTCCTTCTAGCTTTTTGAATAGACCACAATATTATCAACAAAATAATCATAATTTGGTTTATGACCTAAACATACGGCGCACTAAATCCTTAAATGTGCCAAGTGTATTGGTCAATTCAAATGGCATTACCATGAACACAAAATGACCACATTGAGTATTCAATGTTGTCTTAGACATATCCTTTTTTCTACTCCATAGTTGGTACCCTTATATAAGATCTATTTTAAAATAGACCTAAGATCCTCATAATTGATCAAAGTTTCTCTATTTTAGCAAGGGATATTTATTCTTAATCATAACATTATTCAAGTTTTAGTAATCTATACACATCCTCAAACTTCTATCGTTCTTCTTTCTATATATATAAAGCATAGGGGTTCTACAAGCGTATGAACTTGACCAAATATACCCACTGTCGAGTAGCTCTTGCAACTGCACCTTAAGTTTCTTATGTTCTAGTAGTTCCATCCTATATGGTGCTTTAGATATTGAGGTTGTTCCTAAAAGAACCTTAATGGCAAATTAGACTTCACAATTGGAGGTATAAAAGCTAATATCTTAGGGAATATATTAGGAAAATTCATGGTTATGATAACTTCATCGATCTTAATCTTGTTCTTAGATCTATTGATCAGGTAGGCTAAGTATCCTAGTTTAGTCATTCTCATTACCTTGAAATCAAAGTCATTTCGATTACCTTCCATTCCTTAATTAGTTCAATTATTAGTTTCCAAGCTGACACAAACTAACTATTACCAAATAGAGAATTTAAGCCAAAGCAACTTCTAAGTAGAAAACTTAATCTACTAAAATAACACAAATTTAAATTTCAAAATAAAAGTTTTATTCAATTGTTGATGATAATTCTCCTATTTTAATCTTTATCATTTCCTTCATTGGGATCTATCTCTTTATTATCCTCATTCAAGCCTATTTCTTCAAAGTCTTCATTAAGGCCTTCCTCATTCTCCTAACTAGGCTTTTCCTCAACTTTTTTTTAGATCTTTTTCCTCCAACTCATCAATAAAACAAACTAACAAATGTTGGTTTTCCCTAAGGCCACTCATAGATATCTCAAACATATTTTGTTCTCGAATTTTTAGGATTTAACTCCTATCAATAGACTTTGAGCTGTTGCTAAACTCTTCACATCTCTTCTTATATTGAAGATGATCTCTTTCATGGTGATCCCGATCATTCTCAAATCAATGTACAATTAGGTTTGGGTAATCCTTTAAAGGCATATTAAACTTCTAGAAAATTGGTTACTTGTAGCTAAGGTTGTATCATTCATTTTCTCTAACCTTAATTGTGCAGAGTGAAGCATTTAAATGATGAGCATACTTAGGTGGGCTTTAACTCAGCGTCCTATAAAAATAATCATAGATTAATGAAAGAAAATATCGAAGTACTCTATGGGGTCTTGAATGAAGGGTCAATGATCCACAATTTTTAACGGAAAAAAACTAATAAATTCTAGAGTATTTTTAGTCCTAGCATCATAGTATGTCATGGATCCTATTGTCAAGTACCAAAGGAGTTCAAACATATCAACAAGCTAATCTAATAAAATCCATCATAATCCTTAATATTAGATGACATTTAATCACTCACTTCAATAGTCAAACCTATATAGTTAGATAAATTCCTAAGAGTTCTATGCCCATATTCCATAATCCCTAGATCTTATCTTGACATAACCTAAGTTAAGACCTAACCTCTGATACCCCTTTGCCATGCCCCAAAATCAAACCATAAGGCTTAGTATTAAGGCATGAAACTCAATCCCGAAAAATGTGTTGCTAATTAAAATTATAACCATAAGTAAAACTTCAAACATTCTTAGTAGTCCAAATAAATCCAAATGTGCAAAAACTCAAAATGCTAGATCCTCTATCTTCTACTAGTAAGTTCAATTGAAAAAAAAAAAGAATCAATTCGTTAATATGGCAATATTACATTGAAATACTACTAATTCATCATTAAAAAACTTTCAACTTTGATTCTCATTAAAAACAGGTTCAACACCTTCATTAGGACTAGGGTCTAAATTAGCCAAAAGAAAGTTTAAAATATAGGAGTGTGAGTAAAGGACTCAGTGAATGCCAAGTGTGTGTAATATAAGTTCAAGAACATATCATATTCAAACCGATGCTCAGTGATAAACATTTGAGAAAAGTGGTGACAAGCAATCATACATTACACAATAGTAAAACATGAAAGTAATGGTAAATATTTTTTTTAATAAGCCAACAATTAAATACGATGATCAAACTAGTGTTTGTAGTAGCTTGTTAATCTTATGACTCTCACAATAACAGTATCTTATTGCTCTGGGTAAGGTACAATCTTACCAAATAATGCCTAGGCCTAGGTCTTCAAAACATCCTACGACCTATCATAGCCACAAATGACTTTTGTTGTGCACTAGCAGGATTAGGTCATGGAGGCTTGGGGGTTCAATCGACAAGCCTGTTGGCGCCCAGTGAAGTTCCTTGCACACTCAAACAAGGTTAGATCTAACTAAAAGTAATACTAGCAATAATAGTAAATGTAGTCATCAGTTGATCAATTTAACTACTATTCTACAAACATTATTAAATAAAAAGAGATCATAAAAGAACATGTTTTCTTTCAACTTGTAATAAAATAAGAAAACTTTATGTGCATAGTAGAATATAAATATAATGCAATGTAAATTAAAGAAAAGTTTCATGGAACATATTACAGTATATAACATTCTAGGTTTTGAAAGATATTATTGTATATTATATAGAAATAGGTACTCATAATACTCTGCATTCATTAAATGAATACTTTAAGTCTTTCTCTTCCCATCTTGGGTCATATGAAGGTGCGTCCACAGAAGAGAAAATCGCAATTCATCTTATCTTACTCAGCAAGCTTGGCTCCCCAAAAATAAGTCTCCTTTAAAAGATCAACAGCATACTTTCTCTAGGAAAGATAGATCCCCTTTTTGGGTAGGCTACTTCTATTCCCAGGAAGTACTTCAGAGTTCCCAGATCCTTGATCTCAAAGGCCTAAAAGTCCTTAGATTTATTTGTGACTTATGAGTAGCCATATGAGGTGAAAATCTCATGTACGATTCTATAATAGCCATGGGAACAGTAATGTTATCATCGACAATGATTATCTAATAGTTCAAGTACAGTTGATATAGTTGAAGCGCAATCAAAATATGATTTTTGGGGATGGAATTTGTGGCATCAACCTATAGGGATTATCATCTTTCTAATTTCTTCATCCAATTATGAAATCCTTGAAAAAAGAGGATGAATCGAAATATAGTTGCTACACTAAAACTAGGTGCAAAAAACCAACCAGACTGCCTTAGTGGATAAATCAAGAATACAGAAACCAAAATAGCAATTAGACCAGAAAATGTAATTGCATTGTAAGGTCGCAATTAAACTGATCGAGCAAGCTCAAATTGACGTAACATGAAACCTATTAGTTCGAAAGCACCATGTCAAGTAACAAAAGTCTACAAACCACCTAATTGATACCAACGAGTAAAGTCTCCTTGTGCTTCAGGACCCCATAGTAACAATAAAGAATGCACTAAACTATTAGTAGGAGTAGAAATTGCGGTTAAGAAATTACAGCTTTCCAAATAGGAACTGGCCAATCCATGGGTATACCATGAAGTTACAAAGGTTGTACCTCTGAACCAACCCCCTAAAGAGAAATAGGCACAAGGAAAGAGCAATAGGCCGAACCAGCCTACAAAAACAAAACAGTCTCTTCTTAACCAATCATCCATAACATCAAATAAATCATTTTCGTATTTGGTAAATTTACCAAGGGCTATAGTCATAGTGATCCTCCTATTCAATTACTTCGACCATTTCCAAGCATCTCATAGTATTTTCGGGGCGGAAGGGCATAAACTTTCACACTTATTCTAGAAAAACTATACAACACTTTTATGAGTAATGCTTAGAAAGGTCTAAATACATGAACAGTTCTTCATAAATTTAATGTAACAAACCCCAATAGGAACCTTACTTGTTACCTTCATCAGAAGTACCCATTACACATTCATGAACTTGCAAGCACTGCATAAAGATTTTAAAGGCTCAGTACAATACTCAACTTTCTAATTAGCAATTAGCATCTAAAGATTTTAAGAAATAAATAATCTTTATTTAAGAGTATTTTTTTATACTAGCGTAAAAACTAAACAGAAGTTATAACACTTTTGCAGCATTAAAGATTAGAGAAACAACATTAACTTAGCCACATTTGTTTTTTGAAATCAAAGTTATTCTAAAAGTAGGCCACAATTTTGCAGTAGTAAATTTTCATAACTTTCAATAACTAAAATAAATAATATGAGGTTTCAATATTTTATTTGTTCTTTTTCTAAATAATTTCAAGTTTATGTACAAAAATTAAAAAAAAATCAAAACATATCTATTGTCATGCTAATAAATATCTCAAGTTAAAAACAATCCAGATCCAATATGTACTTAGGCAATTAAACTTGATGAATTTTCGAAAAAAAAAACTACATAGCTTGAGCATGTGAAACTTTGTAGTAATGTTGCTAACACATCAAAGTTTCTTTGTAAAAGTTACCACTTCAAAATCTATCATGTAGATGGGCATAAATTTTTTTTAAACTGCACCTACCTAGACTTGCCACTTAGTCTAGCAAGGTCTTCTTTCAGATTCTTATAAAATTCAAGAAAAAATTTTTAAATGTGAAAATTTATATATATGTATATATATTCTAGACACATTTAGTTTGATACAAAAAAATTTTGACATAAAATTACCATAATTTGACCTATAAACTAATAAAAAACTTCCAACCTGAGAATTTGAAAATCAAAACCTAACAACATCAACTATTAAACTTTGCAAATATCAAATGCATACAAAATACAAATAATATAACATATAGTTTAACAAAATTTATGTTTGTATCATAATTTAAATATGAGATCATACCTATGAAGAAGTGAGAACAAAGTCGATGGTGTTGAGATTTCTTGGCAATCCTTTCCTTGTCCAAGCATGTGGGATTTCTTCAATGGAGAGAAATGGGTTGAGAACTTTTCAAGAAAAATTACTTTGCTAGAAGTTTGAAGGTTTGATGCGTATCATAGAAAGGAGAAAGCACTTTAAATGTGATGTGGAGAAGGAGATTTAGTAAATTAGGTGTTATGCGAGAACTAAAAATGTTGAAAATTTTATTCTTATTTAATTAGTTGCTGGTTTGTTATTGTTTGTTTTTTAATTAGTTTTGAGTAAAAATGAAATTAATTCTAATAAATAAAATTTAATTATTTCTTAAATAATTGATTAATCTCAATTAATTAAGATTTATAAATGAAAAATACGGAACACTACAAACGTCATACTGACTGAATTGATGATTAAATCAATTGAATCAATAACTAACAAAGTCATTAGTTCAATCATCAATCCAATTTTTCAATCACTAACTAATAGCGGAAAAATGTCATTTGTTCTTCGAGATTATGGTATTTTTCCTCAAAAATTCTACTTTGACCCACTTTGTTAATTTACTCTGACATAGCAAACATAAAAACCAACTTTAGCATTAAAACTAAAAAAGAAAGCATCCTTTTAGAATGATACTTTCTAAATATTTAAACAAGAAAAATGAGGGGAAGGGGTCAACAAATTAGCACTTTCCAATTATTGAAAGAAGATAGAAGGAAGGAATCAATAAAGCTCAAACCTTCCAAATATTTGTTTCTTGTATAAAAAGGAAACTAATGTTATGTTTAGATCAAGAAAAGAAAATTAGTTAGAGAAAAGAGGAGGAAAATACAAATGTACAAGTGCTAAAGCATAAAATTATATTGTTTGAAGTATAAAAAAGTTTTCCTTATTATTTTCCAGGTTAAATTTCAATGTCCAAACAATGATTATGGCTATAAATAGATATTCAAAAATTTATTTACCATTTGCATTCATATCCATTTATATAAAATTTATCCACATTCATTTAAAGTGGATATTATCTGTATTTGATTAGTAAATATTTGATTATAAATGGATACAGATATGGTAAATACATATTTGATCAGTTTAATATCCATTCCAAATATATATTTATTAAATAATATATTATTTATATTTTTTAATAAAAATCTCATAATCCATATATGTATATATATAAATTATAATTGAAGAATTGAGAAGAAAAAGAATAAATTTGAAAAATTAATGGAATATAGAAAAAAATTTTGAAGAATAAAGTTAATCAACATAATTATTGTTGGTTGACTTTATAATTAATATACATAAATGCCATTATTATTATTAATAAGTACTAATAATCAATTATAAAGTCAATTATTAGTTAGAAATTATACTATTTGTTTGATTGCTTTCTTTCTAATGAAATTATATAGTTCCTTCTATTAATTAAAAATATGTATTTGTTGTAGGTTCATCGATCTACATATTTGAATACATGTAGATAGATAGCTAAATAATTATTATTGAATATGAATATAAAAAAGTAATTTGAATATGGATAAGTTTAATAAAATATAAATATATATGAATAATTATAATTGAATGAATTCTACCGCTCTCTGATGGATACGAATTCAAATATCATTTTTAAATATTCATCAAAAATCCATATTTGTATCCAAATATTCAAAAAACTAAACGAATATGAATATGAAAATCGTGTATATGATTTGTTTAATATCCATTTACACCCCTACATATGGTAAAAATTTAAAGATGGCATGAAGGCATTATCTGTGATGTTTTTTGGTTACTTCTATTTATTAACTTTTTATTTGAATCTTTCTGTGCAAAATAAAATTAATAATTTTGTGAATTTAAAATAAGCTTAAAAAAATCAATAAAAACTAAAGTAACATTAAAATTGGTTAATGTTTTCTAATCAAAAACTACAAAAAAAATAATAAAAGTAAGTGGGAGTTCAAATTAAATATAATAGGAGTTTTAACCCTATCCACTGAATCCAAGTAAGGCACTAAGAGATAATATCAAAACTTTAAAACATGAAATGAACTAGTTCCTACAAGTAAAACAAGGATCTAATCATGCCTAAGATTCAGATTTAGATAGAGAATTACCTTGAAGAGCAAATTCCAAGGAGTAGTAAGTGAACACTTCACTGGTTCCAAAATCTGCCTGTTAATGGCACAACGAGAAGATAACGATGATTGCCCTATCAAATCACCTCAAAAAATTTTGAAAACATAGATTCAATTTCCCAACACCTTGTTGAACTACCATTTAAAAGTTTAGTTCAATTGGCCATCTAAAACTCCTTGGAGAAAATCGCCAAGTTAGACTCTGTTTAGGTGGATTTCCAGAATTAAGCAAGCCAAATGTCTTGCCTCTATTGTAATGATCCACACACCAATGAGATCTTTCTAAATATCTAGTCCATGAGTTGGAGTAATACCAGAGATTTGTTAATGGTGGAGGCTGAATTTTGGGTTGGAAGAAGAAGAAAGAAGCTTAGCTTTCAATACATGAATGCTAGCTTGCAAGTGGTTTTAGAGGGAAAGAAAAAAATCCAGTTCCTCACATCAAATATGATATGCGCAACCTCCTCTCTCTATATCTATATATAGATGCTAAAAATGTATGATGCTAAGTTGGCATCACATAATGCATGAGAGGGGGCAGCCAAATGGGGTTGCCAAGGTGGCAAATTTGAATCCAAATCTCATTTGAATTTCATTTGCATCTTAATTACATTTGGAATCTCAATCCCATGGAGCCTAACTAATTAGCTAAAGTAAATATGCTGGAGAACTATCATCGCTCTAGGTGTGCCATGCAAATATGGTCATTCCATCTCCTATCTCCCAAAAGAGTTCTAGGGCAAGATATTTGTTGACTTCCTAATAACCTCTATACTATGTTTCTATTCTCTATGTTTGATCTTTTTTATGTGACCTCACCATTGGAAAATTTCTTTTCCAAATTGTCACACCACCTTGTGTAAGGATTTCTGGAAATCAATCATCATAGAACACATAGGAGATGTACTCACCCTTCACAACAGTGAGGAGTCAGATTCCATCTTGGATCTCACAAACCTCCATGCCAAGTAGCTTATACCCAGTCTCAACCTAAAAAATTGCTAGGTGGTTAAGAAAGAATCAAAGTATGAGCACTGAATACATGGTTACCATAGATCCTCCAATTAAAGGACTAATAATATGAATTAGCATAAGTAGAAGAACTAGCCACTACCAACTTGCCACTATGGCAATCTAGTGGATTATCCAGTGGGTCTTCAGTGCTTTGTTCTCTAACAAGTGCCTACAACATGTACTCGTATCTCATACAGTTGCTTATGGAATGGAGCAATCTCCAATCCTTGGATTTATGCATCATTAGTGCAAGTCTATCCACATATAGATGCCCTATCTCATAAGATCCTATGATTTGAAAGATTTCATATCATGACTGTGTGAGACTTATTCCATGGTCACCAAACCAAGTCCTGTGGTCTTAGGTGATCTAAGGGCTTAATCTAAATGCTAGTTGAGTGAAATAAAACATAAGGTAAAGATGGTCATATAAAGAATATCATTCAATCAAGTTTATTTTACAAGGAAATAGTTTATACAAGGCCAATCTCATTAGTTTATAGGGCATTATTCCAACAATCTCCCATTTGCCCTAAAGCCAATGCCTTATGGCCTTGAGACCTATCTTCATAAGATGTCCTCCAAAGACCTTTAGCTTTTAGGGATTAATATAATAATTCTATTATATTCTCTTTTGAGGAAAATTTTATCCACTCAATTATCACCTTTATCAATTGATATCAAGTATCAAATGATAACATATTTAATGTGTTTGGATTACTAATGAGATCTTGGCTCAAGTCCTAAGTTGTCTTCCAAAAATAATCATAGGTTCATACACATTGGGCACTACATCCAACCTTTAGATGAAGTTTTTATCCAAACACTTTCGTTTGTGGTTTCCAAAACCACAAAGTATTTCACCTTAGTGGTTATCTAGGCTATGGTACCTAGTCGGAACTCTTCCAACACCATGCCATCATTAAGGCAAAATATGTATCAAAAAGTGGATATTAGATCATTTACATTAGATTGGAAACTAAAATCTAAAAACTTAGTGAGTTTTAATTCTCCATTGTCATATGCTAAAAACAAGTCTTTAGTTCTTCTTAAGGATTGTTTTAATGGTTTTCTAGTGACATTCACCATGATCGGATTGGCACCTACTCGTAACGCTTAGCTAGTCTGCCATATCCGGTGTTGTGCATTGAATGGCATATAATTATGCTATGTACAGTGGATACATAAGATATGTGGGACATTCTATGTCTCTCGTCAACAGTCTAAGGGGTCATAAACTTGGAGAGGCAAAGATCAAGTCCAAATAGAGAAATTCCTTCTTGAATTCTTCCATACTAGACCTCTTTAGTATCTTATTCAATGTATGGGATTTGAAAAATCCCCAGCATGTTCTCTGATTTATCTCTATAGATACATATTCCTAATATGTAGGATACTTCCCTAAATCCTTCATGGAGAATTATGTAGATAATCATACTTTAATATACTTTAACATTTCCTTCCCATTCTCAATGAAAAGAATGTCATTAGCACAAAGCACAATAAACAATATACTACTCCCACCAGCTTTTTTGTACACACAAGGTTCATACACCTTTTGAAAAAGCTAAACAATTTAACTATTTTATCAAAAAAATGTATGTTCCAAGTTTGGAATGCTAATTAAAGTCAATAAATAGATCTCTAGAGTTTGCAAACTTTTTGCTCATTCCCTTTGGATGTAAAACCTTATGGTTGCTCCATACAAATTTCTTCTTTAATGTTACCATCGAGGAAAGCAGTTGTCATATCTATTTGCCATATCTCATAGTCATAATATGCAGCTATGGCAAGTAGAATCCAAATGAACTTAGGAATAGTGATCAGTGAAAAGATTTACTCAAAATCAATACCAAGTTTTTGAGTGTAACCTTTTGTCACTAGTTATGCCTTAAAAGTCACCACTTCTTCATCTACCCAAGCTTTTGCTTATAGATCCACTTGTAACTAATAGAAACTATTCCCATTGATGAATCTATCAAAGTCTATACTTTATTTGAGTACATGGAGTCTATTTTGGATCTCATCGCATCAAGCCAATGTCCCGAATCTATGTCCAACATAGCTTACTTATGGGTCTTTAGATCTTTATCCTATTGACCCCTTTCATGAAGAAATCCCAAATTTTTGGGTTACTTCTTGATCCGATCCGACCTTTTCAAAGATTGTGTGTGAGGCTCTATCATATTTATTTAGTTTTATCGCTTGTGGGATTTATTGATCATCTTGAACTTTATCAAATTCAATGACAGCGCCTTTTCTATCTAATAGAAATTCTTTTCAAAAAAGGTGGCATTCCTCAAAATAAACACCTTTTGTTCTGAGGGATCATAGAAGTAATAACCCATATACTTTTTTGGGTGTCCTACAAACTTGCACAAGATGGATCTGCTATTTAACTTATCTCCCATTGTCCGTCTCATATAGGCGGGAGATCTCCAAACTTTTAGATAGTGGTAAAAGAGTGCTTCGCTATGCCATATCTCATACGGTGTTTTAGCATCGAATTTGAAAGTACTACACTTTGTAACTTAATCACCATTATTAAGGCATATCCTCAAAAGGATATAAGCACATTGGAGATGCTTATTATGGAACATACCATGTCCAACAAGATATGATTTCTCCTCTCAGCTATTCCATTGAGTTGAGGTGTGCCAGAAAGAGTTTATTAAGAAAGAATTCCATTCAATTTTAGAAAATCTAAGAATTTTGTACTTAAGTATTCTCTCCCTTGATTTGATCGAAGGGCTTTAATACTAAGTCCTTTTTTGCTTTTCTACTTCACTCCTATACTTTTTGAACTTTTCAAAGGCCTCGGACTTGTATTTCATAAGAAACACATGTCCATACTGACTATAGTCATCAATGAAGGCAATGAAGTAAGAATAGCCTCTTCTTCCACTAACGCTTAGTAGTCTACAAACATCTGTATAGATCAAATCGAAAAGATTCGTGGAAGGCTCCATTTTTCCTGAAAAGGGAGCTTTGGTAATTTATGCCTTCAAACAAGATTCACTAGTAGGAAAGTCCTTAATGCCACTAACATTTAATACTTTGAGAGCTTCTATCTTATCCATCCTAATTTTTAGAGATATGATCAAGTCCTGTATGCCATAAAATGGCATATTCTTGGATATCTAATTTTCTTACTTAGTTGAAAGTGTATTATTGATGCTTGAGAATACAATATGTACAATCCTTCTTTAAGTATACCAAAAGCAATTAAAGAACCCATTGTTTAATTCCTTCAATCTACCTTTTTATGTAGAAGGATCAAATCCTTTACTATCTAAAACAGGAATATAGATATTGTTCTAACAATGTATGGTACTTTATGACAAAGGTCTAATACAAGTATAGAGTTCTCTAAGTCTAACTTATTGTACGCCTTTGGCTTTGGTCACAACTCTTGCTCCTTAGCCAAGGTGGTAGATCATATCTATATCACTTGGTTCTATTCTTTTTTCTATTCTTCGTAACAACTTACAAAGAAAAGAATCATATGTGATATCATATATCCATAAGGAAGAATTTATCCTAAAATTCACTTCAATAAACTTCATCCTATTCTTAAGTGTTGCAAGGTAACCTTTGCAAATAGCTTTCAATAGCCTATTTTGCCCAAGTAGAAACAAATAATATTAACTATTTTTCTTATAATCTTCTTGGCTCCTCCGAATGCCTTTGAAAGTTGTTTTCCCTTTGAGGAAGAACATTTCTTCCTTTTACCTCCATTTCTGGCACTCTTTGGGGCCATAGACTTGTAGGAGGAAACAAGTGTTAAAGCTTTACCGTAGTTGTGGTAGTCTCTATCTAGATCAACACTTATATCAATAAAAGTCGGCAAGGATGTGAAGATCAAATCCTCATGGAGATCATTATCTATCACTACACCTAAGTTGAAAAATTTCTCCAAGTGTAATCATCTTTGTACCATACTCAATTATATATGACTTCACATTCATCCTAGTTTGAAAAGTCTTCTTTGACAACATGAACTTCTCATTCCTCTTTTACTTTATAACTCTTTATAAACTTTAACCAAGGTACAATTCATGTGTCCTGGAGACTGTTAAAGTTTGTAGATGCCATCATGAGACTAAGGGACAGGATGCTCCTAAGCCCAATATGTGAACTTTTCACATGTCTCTAGATCTACATTAATCCCAAAGGGATTAAGAATACCATGATATAGGACCTTTATCTACCTATAGGAATCTTGAATGGTTTTTGAGTTTAAGTTAATTGTGGAAGTTTAGGTCAATTGGTTTATTGGTTTTCAAAATAATATTGAATGGAATTTTATCCATTCTTGAGATTTCATAAATCCTCAAAGGCAAAAAAGAGAATATGCATGTAATTGAATTTGATATTAAAACATGTTCATGGTTTTTCAAACACGTTTTTCTCCTATAATTTTATCAAATCATTCACACTCAAGAAGAATTTGGGAAATCATATTTCCTAGTGAAAATCTAGACCTTAATAACTTATCAATGGACCTTTGTGACTAAGTGCCATCCATGAGCAATCGAAGGGTAAGAAACTTTTGCTAATTGTATCTTGTGCAATGCTTGGTATATTTTACCTTGCTTTTCATATAGACCCATGTGACCATGCACCATCTATACTAGTAAGTGTTAAGTCAAACCCACCAACCAAACTTTATCTTAAGATTATTGGAATAGTGCCCTGCAAGCCAACGAGATTGGCCTTGTAAACTATTTTACTCAGGGTATAATCTTTATTGAATGATATTCTTTATATGACCGTCTTCATCTTATGCTTCATTTCACTTCACTAGTATTTAGATGAAGCCCTTAGATCATCTATGACTGCAGGACTTAGTTTAGTGATCATGGAATAAGTCTCACACAATCGTGATCTTAAATCTTTCAAGTTATAGGATCTTATGAGATGGGACGTCTAAAATTCAAATAGACTTGTACTAATGATGCATAAATTCAAGGGATAGAGATTGTTCCATTCTATAAGCAAATGTGTGAGATACGGGTATATAATAGTGGGTGCTTATTAGAGAACAAAGTACTAAAAACCCATTGGAGAATCTACCACATAGCCGTAGTGGCAAGTTGATAGTATATAGTTCTCTTGCTTATGCTAGTGCATAATACTAGTCCTTTGACTTGAGGATCCACGGTAATCTTGTGTCCGATACTCATGCTTTGACTCATCCTTAACTACCTAGCGAGTCTTTTGAGTTGAGATTGGGTATGAACTACTTGGCATGAAGGTTTGTGAGATCCATGATGGAATTTGACTCCTTGTTATTGTGAAGAGCGAGTACATCTCCTATGTGTTCTATGATGATCGGTTCCTAAAAATTCTTACGTAAGGTGGTGTGACAATTTGGAAAAGGAGTTTTCTAAAGGTGAGGTCACACAACAGGAATCAAACATTAAGAATAGAGATATAGTATTGAGGCTATTAGAGAGCCAACAAATATCTTGCCTTGGGTCTCTTTCGAGAGATAGGAGACAAAAGGACCGTATTTGCATAACACACATATAGCGATGATGGTTTTCTAGAATATTCATTTTAGCCAATTAGTTGGGCTCCATGGGCTTAAGGTTGGACATCAACTATGGAGATTGCTCTTCAATTAATGGGATTAATTGAATTGAGTTAACTAGTTTTAAAGGAGTTTTAAACTAAAATGAATATAAGATGTTCAAAAGTTACAAGGGGTTGTGCGCCCATATCCAATGAATGGTAGAACCTATTGGGTTACACATAAAATCCAATTAGCTGATTGGTCATAAGCACTAAATTTTAGGCAGGAAGAAGAAAAAGAAAGCTTAGCTTTCAACACATGAATGCTAGCTTGCAAGTAGTTTTAGAGAGTAAGAGAATAATTTAATTCTTCACATCAAATGTGATATGCACGACCTCATCTCTCTATATTTATATATAGATGTTGAAAATGTGTGATGCCAAGTTGGCATCACATAATGCTGTTGGAATAGTGCTTTGCAAGCTAATGAGATTGGCCTTGTTTAAACTATTTTCTAGTAAAACAATCTTGATCGAATGATATTTTTATATGGCCATCTTCATCTTATACTTTGTTATACTTCACTAGCATTTGGATGGAGCTCTTAGATCACCTAAGATTGTAGGATTTGGTTTGGTGATCATGGAATAGGTCTCACATGATCATGATCTTAAATCTTCCAAGTTGTAGGATCTTATGAGACGAGGCATCTAAAATTTAGATAGGTTTGCACTAACAATGCATAAATACAAAGGTTGGAGATTACTCTATTCTATGAATAACTATATGAGATACGGGTGCATGTTATTAGGTGCTTCCTAATTAATGGAGAGAGTTTTCTAAGGAGTTAGAAAATGGTGTCTCCTAGTGGACCCATTTTTGGGTCAATTTTGGCTTGATTAATTTAAGTGTTAAATTAGTCAACTATTTTAAAAGTTAAATTAGATCAATATTAAGGAGTTAATTATTTGGTGCCAACATGACCATCAATTGGTCAAGTTAACTTAAAGGGTTAAGTTAACAAATTTAGTTTAAGGAGTTAAGTTAGTTTGACTTAAAGAGTTAAACGAAAGGATAATTAATTAAATTAAAGAGTTTAATTTGATTAATTAGGAAGAATGAATTTTGGAAGGAAGACTCAAATGAGATTTGAGATGGCATTTTAATTAATTTGAAATGAGATTACAAATGTAATTAAGATGCAAATGAAATTCAAATAAAATTTGGAATTAAATTTGCCACCTAAGCACCCCCATTGGCCACCCCCCTCATGGAATGTGTGATGCCATCTTAGCATCACACTATTCCTTATCTATATATAGATATAGAGAGCTAGCCGGCCAGAGCAATGCTTATTGGTGTGAAGAATTAGATTATTCATTTCCCTCCAAAAAAAAAAATAACTAATTGCAAGCTAGCATTTTATGTGTTGAAGTCTAAGCTTCTTTCTTCATCTTCCTGCTCTAAATTTAGCCTCCTCTATCAAAAGATCTCTAGTCTTACTCCAACTCATAGACTAAAGATTTAGAAAGATCTCATTAGTGTGTGGACTTTTACAATAGAGGTGAGGCATGTGACTTACTCATTTTCTAGAGATCCATTTGGGTGAAGTTCGACTTTGCAATTTTCTCTAGGATGTTCCAAACTAAAAATTGATCTAAAATTTCAATTGGAAGTTCTCCAAAGTCTTTTCTAGATCTATATATGTTTTTAGAATTTTTGTGGTGATTTGATAGGTTGATCATCGCAATCTCTGTGTTGCACCACAAGCAGGCAAATTCTAGAACTAGTGAAGTGTTCACTTGATACTTCTTGGATTTGCTCATTAAGGTAATCTTTTATCTAAATCTAAATCATAGGAATGATTAGATCCTTGATTAGCTTGTAGGCATTTGTTACTTTGATGTTTTGAAGTTTTGATATTAGATCCTAGTGCTTTACTTGCCTTCAAGAGGTATTGGAGCTAAAATCATGCTTAGATTTGGACTTTATTTGGTTGATTGATTCAAGTGATGGATTAATCTAGATCACCATGGTCTCGATTCAATTGATGGATTGGAGAATTTGTTTGGTTTGTGTGAGGATCTTTGATTGATGAATTAAAAGCATGCTATTGTGTGATTTAAGTGTTAATTCATGTAGTTAGTTTGTTTTAATTCATTGTGATTAATGTTGAATGTTGATTTGGTATTAATTGATATTATATATTTATATAGCATGTCTTATTAATGGCTGAAAGAGTTTTGGCCATTTTTGGATCCAATATGATTGGAATTATGTTGGAGATTATTTGAAGAATTTGATTATTACATTTCCTAATTTTTGAAAGCATGTTTGTACACTAGTATTTCCCATTTTAAAAGGCACTTTGAATCTAGAAGTCAATTTAAAATGTGTGTCATGATGTTGAGAACATGTGCTAAAATTATTAGTGCATGAAAGTTGATTGGAAAACACACTTGGCAAGCCTTGAACCTCAAAAGCTAAGGCTACCGACATAGCTTAGACATTGGTTAGTTAGCGTGCATACACCGTGTGCACAAACTGCCAGCCATGCACCAAGGGCTACCAGGTAGTTTGATTTTAGGTTTATTTGGTGGGCTTTGAGTTATTTTCTCAACTCCTTTAATGCTCAACAAGTTTTTGCACTATACACATTAAGTGCACAAGTGTTGTGCTATGTCTCAAAATTATGTTTAACATATTTGAATATTTTTGAAAATTGGTTAAAGTTGATCTCCAATTTAAGGCATAAATGTTATGCTTGATTCAATTATTTGTTTATGAGATAAGCTTTTAATTGTTGGAATTGATTGTCAATTCTAGATTTATTTATTATTTATTTAATTGTTGAATGAATGATGAATGAATGGGAATGATCATGAGCCTTTTTGAATTAATTTTATTTATTTCAAAGTTGTTGAAATGTGTTGTATTACTTGGGGCTTGTATGCCTCTTGTTCTATATTGTAAATGTTATAAGAGTAGATCCTCTAGGGGCGAGGATTTTCATTTCATGTAAATGTTGCATGGAGCAAGGAGTCTAATGGAGGCAGGGAGGCCAATTGAAGACCCATAAATGTATGGGATACACTCATATAATAGTTTATTTTAATTCAACCCACTTAAAATCAACCAAAGTGGTGCACCTATAGCTCTAAGTGCATCACTTCGTTAGGCTCATGGTCATCGCACCCTAGGAGTATGCTAGGCTAATCACTTATTTACACTTTCCATATCTTATTGATGTATGAGATGCATGGTTAAGTTATAGAGAACCTAAATAAGAAGATAAAATGATGAGATCTTTGCACATAAAAATTCTCTACTTAAAATGTCTAAGTATTTTCTAATATTAAGTCAAAATGGATACAAGTTAAAAGAGTTTTAATTAATCCAAGCCTTCCACCAATAGTGTATGACATGATGATGCTACCGATTTTGTGTGATGGCACTTGGTTATAGAGGTCACACTTAGGAGAAAGTTGTGACCATACATTTAGTATGAGATGCATCTTTGACTTGGGAACTCTCATACATTGGCACTCAATCACGGGGGATGTCATGAGGCAACCTTGAGATAAAGTTTGATTGGTGGGTTTGACTCAACAATTAGTAGTATAAATTGCACACGGTCACGTGGTGAGGGAAAATATATCAAGAGTTGTATGAGATGTAATTAGCAAAAGTTGTTTATCCTTTGATTGCTCATGGATGGCACTTAGTCACGGGGATCCATTGGCAAGTCATTGGGGTCTTGATTCTCACTAGAAAATTAGATTTCCCAAATTCTTCTTGGGGGTGAAGAATTTGGTGAAGAATTTGATAAAATAGTGGGAGAAAAATATGTTTGAAAGACCATGAACTTTTTTTAATATCAAATTCAATCACATGCTTATTCTCTTTTTTGGTTTGATGTAGGTTTTTGAATCTTCAACAAAAAAATAGCTAAAAAT